>JAQIXN010002104.1:0-13343 GCA_034698145.1 Proisotoma minuta
TTTCTGTAAATAAAAATTAAATTCCAGTAGTTAGTAAAATTTAGATTAGATAAGTTTTAAG
This sequence comes from Proisotoma minuta, assembly GCA_034698145.1. Taxonomy (NCBI): domain Eukaryota; kingdom Metazoa; phylum Arthropoda; class Collembola; order Entomobryomorpha; family Isotomidae; genus Proisotoma; species Proisotoma minuta. The sequence continues at coordinate 62 of JAQIXN010002104.1, forward strand.
CTGGAGGAGAGATAAATTCTGTTTGCTCTTGTCATCAGAAGCAAGAAATGTTTTATTGAGCAGGCATTAAATTACAGGACAAATAAAGTTATTTGCTGGCTAAGCAGAGCTAAATAAGCTAAAACTTCTTGGAATTGGATTACTTATGTTGGGAGAGTAAGAGTAAATATGTTCTGAGTCATCAATAAATGAGGGCAAGGCAGTTTTTGACCCTTGACACGGAACTTAAGGGTACATTTTTGGGTGTGACCTAAGATGACCAAATTTCAGATGGACAGGTCAAAATGTTGGAGAGTTTTCCATGAAACAAAAGTTTATGCATTTGCGCGACATTATGTATGACGTTTTAAACTTGAAGAGATTGACCTTTAGGGTCCATTTTTTAGCATGACACATAAATTGAAGCCATAAAGTCGTATCGCAAATTTCAGGTCGATAGGTCAAACCGTTCAATAGTTATTGAACAAAACGCCACATCTCAAAATAAAATTAGATACCCATGTCCATGACTAATATTTTTAAATGGGACGGAGTCTGCTCTTTTGGACTTTAAACTTTGGGTCCTGCTTTATCAGCAAATTCTTAGCTTGGCCCAATTCTAGTTCTAATTCTAATCTCCCCTAAAACGTTGAGATTAAGCCACCTAATGGAAAAGTCAACAATGGCATAAGTGGCAATAAGTCAAAAGGCTGAGTCTTGGGAAAAAGATTTATTTAATCGTAGCTTAAAATTCCCTTTAAGGCAAGACCGTGACCGAGAAAATCTCAAACAGATTAAAATTGAAAAGTTTCCCACTTTCCAGCATTAATTATAAACAGTGTCAGCTATCGTGAGAATTTTTAGGGTTTTAATACGGAAATTGGGTGTTTTTAAGTGATAAAGATTGGAACTGCGCAAAAAGTTGTTGCATCTTGTAAAAATTTGAATGTGGATATGCAAAATGATTTTAAAAAGTTTGTTTTGCCCACATTTTGCTCTACAAGTTGTAAAATTGCAGTGGGAATTCAAAATTTGGTCCAATTTTTTTGATAATTGAATTTCTAGTTCCAATTTTATATGTAAATTAAAATTTTTGGACCTAAGAATACCTTTTTTCATATGCATTTAGAAACTACGCATTAATACTTGTTCACCCTCTAAAATTTCTTTGGCTGGATGATCCAAAGGAAGCTCAAACTTGAAGATAAGGGTAAAGTGAGCTATTAAGAGTGCAACTGATGTCTGTGTCAAATTCTTTTATAATGTCACACCACCACCACCACCACCATTATTATATAAGCCATTATCTCTCTATGTTCAAGTGGAGGACTGAAATTCACAGTTGAAGGGGCACAGCCAACGCCAAGGCTTCTGATCCCATAATGGTCAAATTTATTGTACGCTGGCCTAATCTACAATTTGAATAACAAACTAGAACCAAGCCTCATCCATCAAAATTACATACAATAAACTCCAAAAGATGCTACGGGTCTTAAATAAGAAAATGTATGTACAGGGTATACAAAATATTTGGTAGTCTCAGCCCAGCTGTAAATGCCACCCCAAAAACAATTTTACAAATTGATGCAAGCCTGTCAATAAATTTCCGCACGTTTGGCAAAAAGCAACGGGATTTTTACAATGAACTTGGATTCTAAAATAAAATAACGGTTAGTTTCTACTGTAGACAATGCTGCTACTTATGTTTAAAAATAAATTTCCCTCCCTCTTCAAGTTTGTCAACGGCTGCCTTAATAAGCCTTTTGACTAATGGCTCTTGTTTAAGAAGCAACCAATTTAAACTGGAGCACTGCAGCGGAGTTGCTGTCAGGAGGAGATAAGAGGAGATATTTCTCAAAATTGGAATTCCTAAATAATATGTACAGGGTGTTGTTTAATTAAAGGGTAACGTCCTAACTTTTGCCTTGGGCAAACTGCGAAAAGAATTCAAAGATACAAAGCAAAGCAAATGATTTGCCACTTCCCTTTTTAACTTACACCTGGCTCATCATCAGCTCTTATTTCCCTACGGTTCATTATCCCCACAGCTTGTAATTTGTGGATATCCAATCCAAAAGGGATTTTAAAGATATCCATTTTTATAGGATTTAGAGGATACTTTGAAAATATCCCATATTTAAAAAAAATCCACATCGTAGTAACATATCTAATGAATGCTCCTCAATCTTTTGTATGCTCCAGGTAAGTTTAAGTGATTTGATTTTTTCCCTCGAGTTACCTCAACATTTACTTAAAATTTGCTGAGGGTGGAGATTTACAGACTCAAAAAGCGTAACAGATTTAAACACAAAAGACACAAAAGCTACGATTTTAGACACCCTACACATAATTCTGTATTTATTTCTTGGTGAAGAGCAACCAATTTTGTACTGCCATAACTGACCGTTGGGCTGCGTTACACATTTTATTAGATTTTGCCAGACATGGGGTCATAAATAAATCTAGCCTGCTGTCCATAATGATATATATTGGTCTTGGTCGCTTGTAATAAAAGTACAAAAGCCATTATTACGCAATTTAAAAACAGGGCAAAATTACTTTTTTCAAATATGTAATTTTCAGCACAAACTAATTTTCACTTCGTGCAAAATTATTTTGCTACTGTGCTTACTGCGTGAGATAAATGATAAATGTCCCCTACTGAAATTACTAAATAATCGATGAGAATGAGTCATGGCATTGCATTGGAAGGGTAGGAAATAAATAATTCTAACCCTCTTTGCAAATAAATGCCACCCTCGACTCTTTTGTGGCCAACATGCAAAATCCCCATCCACATCAAATTTTGAGAGAAATTTCAAATGCAGCATTGCATTGCAAAATTCTGTTTTAAGTGCTCCTGCATCAGTTTTACGACTGCTTCAAATTAAATTGCAAAGTTTTAGGGGAGCGCTATTGCCATTAGTCCCAACCGTTCTTTAAATTCGTTAGCTAATGAGCCCAACTTTGGCTAAAACTAGAAACTTTGGGCTTTGGATTGCATTCATGGGTCCTTATTATAAGTAAGTTGGGTTGTGATTAGCTAATTATAACGACCAACTTGGTTGCAGTTGGTGGGCATAATAATTATCCGAAATGTAGAAGCTGAAGCTGGAGCTGGCTGCGTGCACTTTGTGGCCACGTGTCAAAATCCGTCATTATACTTATGCGATCAAGTTCACGGCTTAAAATGCGACTGAAGTTTTCGACTTATTATTTTCAAACCCGAAACCCCGAATTTCGGACTCAACTTACGCTTTTAAAATCCTAAAATTTTAGCTTGAGCTTCAATTTTACTGCCTTAAAATTGTCAAAATATGGCAAAACAACAAATTTTAAAATTCTAGGACCTACAGAATAAATTTCTCCTTAAAATCCCGAATCACAAGTAGCCCATGCAATTATCGATTACCCTTCAATTTAAACTTCAACCCACCCAACTTTTGACCCTAATGGGGTTTGAAAGCTAAACATGCAGGTGTAATTATATACAACAGTTGGCGACAGTTGCACTGGTCGGTGGTCTAAATTTTGGTTTTAGCTCCTTTTTCCACTTTGATTAGATTAGTTCTCAAAGCATTGGAGTTGGGGTCAATTTTATCCCACCATTTGTATTTCTATCTGTATTTATCCCTTCATTCTCTGGTGACTAATCGGCCAGTCCAAAAACAAGCCTATCCACTATCCTCTATTTGATTCGGAGTGAGTAATAATGTTTTGGGGAAAGTACAAATAAAGACTCATCCAAATTTCCCCACTGCTCATCCCAAGCTGACAAATTGCTGCTAGATTTTGCTTTCTCCTCGCAAATTACTTGCCATAAACAGGCAATAAATTACCTGTCGCTCCCAAACGCCCCTGCATTTGAGAAAATTAAGAAAATGGAGTGGAAACGGGGATTTATGTACAGTGTTGGGAAATATATTTATGGCACCCTGTACAATTTACAAAAGGAAATGCAATGGTAATGCAAAAGCAGAATCCATTTGTAATTCAAGATGGGAGGCTGATAGTTGGCCAAATCACAGTTCTTTGGTTTTCTCCCCATGAGCACTTATCTGCACAATCTGTGTACTGTTGGTTCCCTTTAATTCAATTCGATAATTGAAGTTTAGCTTGAGGATGTTTGGCTTTCATTGGGCAGCAATCGAGATGAATTTAAATCAACAAGTACATCTTGGATTTGTAAAATATGGGGTTGTGTGGATGAAAGGCTTTTTAAGGATCTGATATGCATATGTAAATACATTATAAAACTGCCATGGGAACTTGAATTTTGTTTTTTTTGCCTTGTTAGGCCAAAAAATCAAATTCCCGCAGCAATTTTTTGAAATATTGTGAAATTTTGGATATAAAAATCCCTTTTTATGCCCACAAGATGAGAATGACAAGTGATGGGAGTTAATTGAATGTTTGAGGCTGACACTTGAGCAAGTTGACAAAAGGTGAAGGAGATTTCAATTTTACATCAACAAAAGCCAGCCTCACAATTCGAAAGATGGGGTCAGAAAAAAATTTACAGGATGTCAAAATCCAGTTTTTATAAATAAGTTAGCACTTCTTGGGAAAATTTAGAAGTAAATGTCCATTACAAATTAAAATTAAGATAAACCACAAAAGATGAAAAGTGGTTGTAGTTTATTTTCGTCTGTGTGTAGTTCTTTGAATTTGAATTTATCAAAATCAAAGTCACATTCAAATTGCTTCCCTGCCTGTTTAGATATTCAACTCATGGCCTTTAGTCCTCTTCTCAATTCTCAACTTTGTTTATTAGAAGAAGAATTCAGCGATACAATGCAGAGATATGAGGAGACGAGCTTATTTCAAATTCTGGTCCGAGCCAGCAACACAAATCAATAGACTACGTTGCTACAATTGGAGTTGGAATCTTATTTTATACAGTGCAAGACAAAATTATTAGGAAACAGGATGTTTTTTTGAAATTTTGTAAACAGGCGTAGAAGGCCACATTTTAAAATTGACTCTGTAGGTCACGAAAATGCCGGAAAATCTCTCATTTTGAAAATTCTCGAACGTTTGCCAATCTGAAGAAGTCTTAATTGTTAAAATTTCAGTTTATGCGTATTCCAAGTCAAATATGAGGTCAAAAATATTTTGAAATCTGCTGCAAGGTTATTTACCACATAAAAACAGCATTGCAACCTTTGATCACGAGATAAAATATGGAGCCTAAATTTTGAAGTGTAAAATACTCCAAAAACATTTTAAATGCTCTTTAAAAAGTGTCAACAAACAATGGGGCTGCAATTCAATGCAATGCAACGCACTCATAAATATCATTTTATTTTATTTAAACTGTTTACTTGATCCATCCATAAATGCACACAAAGGCAAGGCTTAAATCAAATTAAAGCTGGAGGTCTCTAATATTTAGATTCAGCTCCCATTGTGCCATTGTCCAAAAATGAATTTATTGCTCCATTTTATTACAGCAAGTAAATGAATCTGAACTGGAATGGAATCAAAATCAAGGCTAAGCAAAGAAAATCTTTTGCTGCTGCTATTGAACTTGAAACTTTACTTTCAAAGGAAATGCCTAAAGCGCAGAGTTAAAAGTTTTTTGCCCAACTTTTTTCCCTTCCTTTCCTTTTCTTTGCTTTAAAAGTTTGGAGTCATTTCCTCAATTGCTACAATCAATTTTAGAACTGTAATAAATTCCATATTTGGGGAAAATGAGACAAAATCATGAAATGTGAGATTGCTTATTAAAAATTGGGGTTTTTAAATAGGAAAACGGATTCAAAATTACTCAAAAAATTCAATTTCTGTTTCTAGAACTTGGCCAAAAAACAAAAACAAAATTCCCGCTGCAATTTTGTGAATTAATTCTAAAACTTGTGCATATAAAATGTTTTTTCATATGGACACTGCCTAATAATCATTAAAACGGCAACTCACTGTCAGCAAAAGCAAAGTCATTAATTTTGTCTGAATAATTCGTGTATTCATCAAGGAAAATTATGGGGCAAATATGTTACAGTGTAATAAAATGAATTGCAACAAATCATTTCACCACTTGCTCATTTTATTTATGGCGTCCATTCCCATTTTCCATTGTCCTCAAAATGTGAATTTTATTCAGAATTGGGCAATTTATTGCGGGGCAAGTCGAGAATTTAATTTTACTACAATTGGTCGCGTGTTAGCCCTGCGTGCTACAATCTTTTCAAGGTCTAACTTAACAAGTTTATTATTTTAAAACTCGGTGGAATTTTGTTTTACAATGTAAACGATGTTAAATTTACATTTTGCCTAAATGTAAGCAGACATCAATCAATCAACTGCTCCGTATTTTTAGCAGCAGCAGTGTAAGCAATTCAAAAATATAAGGGGTGTCTAAAAATTCAAATGCTGCATCATCAAAGCCCCGTTTCCTAATCAAGATACAGTTAGTCAAGTTTGGGAAAAATTGTGTCATTTGAGACGTAAAATGTTTTATGACTCTGATTAATCCAGTTTTGAGAAGATTACTCATCCCCCAAGAATTTGTTGACTACACGGCTTGACCTAATCTTAATTACGACGGCAAACATCAAAAATAATTACTCAATGTATTAATTTGCGTCTTAACTGTCAACAACAAAATACTTAATCACGAGCGCTGGACATGGTCCATTACACATGTAAAATATTTACATTTGCCTTTGCTTCGTAAGGAAATTATGCGACGCAGTTTTAGTTTTGGTTTCAATTTCAATAAAAAACTCCACATTCCGCATTCCATTCCCAAAGATAAACAAACCTAAGCTGTGTATGATTTCTCTCTTAATGCAATTAGTATTTATTACAAATGTATTGCTACTGCTGCTACATAATGCGAAGGCGTTAATAGATGTTAAGAAAATTATCATGTGTATTAAACTGGGACACGTGTCTAACCAAATTTGTATGCGTACTGTAAACGGAAATGTCACCTTTGTAAATATCTTAAGCAAGTATCATTATATGAAGTTTACCATTTTTCTTGAGTAAACAAGGAGTCAATTGGCGGAAGTGGAGGGAGAAGTCAGTAATTGATACGTCGATATGAGATGGGATCTTTTCAAGTTACAACTCCCATTTGCCAATGACAGAGAAAAACAGGGTAATTGGCTTTAAAAAGTGCCAGTTTTTTACTCCTACGCCAGAGATGAGAGATAGCTTGTTTTAAATGACAGCATGTTTTAAATATGGGGATATGTTTATGAAGTCGGATTTTAAGGGATATTTCATCTTTAAATCCCTAAAATTATAGGATTTTAGAGAAATTTAAAAAAAAAATCCATTTTCAACTGTACAGCTTTTTGAGTGACAACGAACTCATCCTCAGCCAATAAATTAAAGTAGTTTAAAGTATTATTTCCGTTCTCAAATCGCGTATTTTGTGTTAATTGTGAACGCCTTTTCCAAACAAAGTTTGTTAGTTGTGTCTGTAACAGTTGAAACTGTTTGGAGTCAAAGTGAGCATGAAAGCAAAGCAACTAACGGACCTTCCTAATGGCTCCTCAAATAAGAAAAACAATGAGCCGCTCTTCTGTAATGGTTTGTTAAATTTGCCATCTGTGCTCTGTATGTAATTTTACACAAAGGTAGAGCACCGTTTTAACTTTAACCACAAAAACTTTTATTTCAGAGTGTTTTCCGATATTTGCAGTGGTGTGAGTCATTGGATTGGGCGCATTGTCAACATTTGCAATGTGCAGTTTGAGTAGCGGTAGGTTAGTGTCAACTCAAGGTGAGGGAAGTAAAAAGCAAATCCAACCAAAAGCTTTTATGCAACTGAGGCTGAGGCTGAGGCTGAGGCTGAAAATATTTTAATCCGTTGGAAACAGGTAGAACTTGGGAAGGGTAAATATAATGTGACAATTTTGGATGTTTATTTACAGTATGGAGCATGAATAACGGTCAAATTATGATTTTTTTAGGGTAAAATTGATTGGTTTACAAATTATCAAAAAATTGACATTTAGAGAGTGCAAATTACACAATTGTGCCGCAATATTAAATTCGATGTAACGCCATCTAACGGAATTTTAAATTTTAAAGAGCATGGGGAAAATATTTATGTGCCAGACTGTATATTTGCCAAATTAACTGCCAATTTTAACCTCAAAACACCGCCATCTAACGTGATTTTCCCTAAAAATTCAAAATGAAATAGAGCCAAGGATGGATGTCCCTTAGGAAATCAGAAAATGTAGCAATTCCCAAATTCCATCCTTCGTTAAATTCCACTCCGTTTGGTTTTGGTTAGTTGACATTGCCCATTGACAGTTTTACTTTATCTCCTCTTCCTCAAATTCCATAACGCAGACCAGAGAAAAGGCCCCTTCTTCATTTTATTTACAGTGACGATGGACTTTGAGTGACAGGCCAAAAATGCTCCAGTTTCACTTCATAAAAGTTTTATTGTACCCTGAACAAATATCATTAGAATAACGAGGACCAATTGGAAGACAAACAATAGAGAAATTACACACGAATCTGTTTTACAGATGATGAAGATGATTCACAAAGAAGATTCCGTTGGATGATTCACGCAAAAAATGGATGAGTGGAGGTGGAGATTTGCCATCAACAATAAATGACGCGACGTTTTATTTTTTTATGAGCAATAGCAATAGCAATTGTAATTTGTTTTCGAGGAGGAATTTGAACGCTATCACGATTTTTGAGAGCAGTGTGAAAAAATTAGATTGCTTTTTATCCTGGGCTGAACTTGTTACTTCCTGATTAATTGTTATTATGGGAAATTACTATCGGAGATTATTGATTGGGTCAGGGGTCATAAAAATTTATGTATGCATGCATGCTTTAAAGCGAGGTTTAAGATGCAAATTTTTGCGGAAAAAAGCCGGTTTTTTGCTAAAATATTTCTTACCTTATTAGAGAACGTTGGTACAAAATCCTGTGGATTTATTTCACGTAAATAGCGAATAATTCACGAAACAATGTATTAGGCGGTAAATGGAATAAAGGACGCTTTTGGAGAGAACGAGCGTTGAGTTGTTTGTCTCTTTGGCTGCGTTGCACGACTGCTGGCTGACTCAACTCGTCCCTCTGACCCCAACCGCATCCACCATCATCCCTCAACCCTCTGGAGCAGTGCTACCGATGTGGATCATCCACCAAACATTCATCATGTCATGTTCCCAACATTAAACATCCAGCCAACATCCATGCTCAAGTCAACATGGGAAATGATTTGGAGCAGGATTGCAAATGACGGGATGGATGAATGAGCCCTGAACAAGTAAAGCAACGCTTCCGATTGTAAGTCCTTCCTAAACAAGTTTCAAAGGCGTGTTCCAACACGTTGAACATATATTTGAAGGGGTCACCCAGCCCCCGGCTTTCGAACGTTTTGGTCCCATTTTGAATTTTAAAATTGGCATTTTTAACATGGATTTTGGGGTGGTTTGGAGACCCCCAAATTTTTGGGTGACCCCCAAGTTGAAGGGAGAAGGGATGAGATTATTTGGAGGGTGAATAAATTGCCGGCATTGCATTGAAACTGCTCCCCTTCAGCTGAAATTCACATTTCACCCTAGGAAAAGATCGAGTAAAGTTCGAGTTTGGCAAAACTACCCATCAACCCCCATCTATGCACATTTGGGATGAAAACTGTAAATTGTTTACATTCTGAATCCAGAAATGGAATTTGGACAATGGGAAGTTTCTCTGAAAGCAATTCTCCGAATTCTACTTTCACTATAATTGACCTTAACATAGATTTATGTTGGTAGAAATGCAAATGCTATAAACAATGGATGGCTGCATATTTATTTATATGAAATGCCCTACTTAATTTCAAATTACTTTTACAGCAGCACTCACTTTTAATCCTCAGAATGTGGAATTAGGCCATTAATACGAATTATGTCTCATGTTTATTGTCATCCTCAAGTAGCTCCTTTATGATACCATTTTGTCTGTCTGTCAGCAATACGAAAAAACTTGAAATTTTGGGTATATTTGCGTCATAAAATGACCATTTACAATGCCAAAAAGGTATTTTTTTCAAATTTTGACATAATAACATGACCTCAAAACATGTCAACATCCAACATCCGCTACTTTATTACATGCATTTCGTAACCCTTTATTTATGGGTCCCTGGAGAGTTCATGGGCTTAAATGAGTCGGTTGCGTTTGCTTTTAAAATATTTGTGAGAACACTTCATTTCATTTTCCACCTGATTTATGGGCCACTTGACAAGATAGGAAAGAGTTGGAATTCTTTCTTGGGTTAGGTCTTGTATAATAAATTTATTTCTATTTGCGTCCCCTTATCTACCCTCCACTCATTTGAGGTGATGTATGAGATGTTAATGGCTTTTAGCCACATTTTAAGATATCATATCATAATGCATTTTGCGGTACGACAGCAAAAGAAACACATGCAATGGTTTTTTTAAAGTTTGATTGAGAATAGGGCGAAGTGAATGTTTGGGAGATTTTAAACTTTTGACCCCAAAGGTTATTAATTGGAGGGGACATATTTTTGTTTGCACATTAAGAAAATTTCAGGTCGTTAATTCGAAATTTTAGAAAATTATCAAAAAAACATTGAGATTTCCAGATTCAAAAAGGAGCAATGCACAATTTGGTATTTAATTACATGATATTTTGAACTTTTCAGCTACAATTTCTCAACAATTTATGACTATGCATATGAAAAAGATTTTAAAAACGGATGCACACAATTTTACGAGTACAACATTCACATTGATCCAAATATTTTGACAAAATTCTATCGAGACATGCGAAATTAATTTTTTTATTTTTACATGGAGCAAATTCCTTGCCATTATGTGCCACGAAACAATTTGCAATTGCAATTTATCCTTCGACATTTATGTAAATTAACAACAGGCCCAACCCAAATTATGGGGAATTGATGAAAAGTTGACATAAATTCTAATGCCGTTCGTCATGCGATTCGCTGAATGCAGTGTAACAAATTATAATTAATTATACAAAAGACCACAACACGAGTTTCTGATGACAAATGAAATCTAAACCATTAATTTTGACAACTTTGCAAATTTAATTTAAGCCTAAAAACGTTTCAATTATTTGCATGCATTGGACACATTCCTAATTCCAAATTCCGATGAAATTTGATACATTGGCAAGTTAAAAATAAACTTTTGCGATTAGCAAACGGGTATAATAATGTGGCGGAGTAATTTGCTATTGTTATGGAAATTTTTGAATTTTTTGACTCTTTTCTAAGGTAAAATTTACATAAACTTCGGCCATTTTAAAATAAAATCAAACTTTATTTCAAAAATTACACTTTTCGCCAAACTTTTCTCGTCATTTTTAGGACGACATGTCCCAAAATGACCATTTTCAGACAGACAGAAGGAGAAATAGGATAATGTATTCAAATATTGCTTAAAAAACTCTGCTACATAATTATACATAAGTGATATTTGTGAGACGCAAAATAATTTAAGGATGCAAACACAACGCAGTTTCTTTACTTGGTCAAATCAATAATTTAATTTGCCTTTAATGAGTCATTATTATTCAGGAATTATGTTGCAAACTTGTGACTAATTGAATGAGCATTTGATCGATGTTAAAATTAAAATGAGGGGCCACTCCTCTGAATCGTGTGAGTTTTACAATTCAATTCCTTGTTTGCTGTCCAAGGACTTAAAATGAGGGGTTTGGAGCTGAATATTAATTTAAGGAAATATTTGGACAATCGTTTTGCTGAGAATTGATTTGCAAATGTAAAGTAATTTGAAATGTTTTGACATGAACACGTGTCAGATTTTATTTATATAATTGTCACTGTATCCAGAAATTTCTTGTTCAAAGTTTTACACTTGTAATTTTTTCAGATTTGGCTAAAACTTTATAGGGAAGCTGTATGAAATTTAAAATGGAATGTTTCAACTTTTCTCTTTTAAAAATGCAGTTTTACCCTCGTGTGTGGGACTTGTTATAAAAAAATTGTACATGTTCCTTCTAAATACATGATATTTTATCATACACTTAAATAAATAATGCAATCAACTAAATAAACTTACAAAATTTAGAATTTGAACCATGTAGCACCAAAGTTTTAATGTTTTACTCAAAAGAAAGCTCAATTTCATTATAAGCCTTCTCTAAAAAGATTTTATTTTTTCAGTACATTTTTTTCAATTTAAAACTAACACCAACAAAAGTTCAACATGGCTCACACAATATTTGCAACCGATCTGGTAAACTATCAAAGTTTACGATCAAAGTGTGATAGTCTTATATTTTGATGATTTTACTACAGTTTAAAAAAAACTGACGATAATTCAAAGGAGCCTTCATTTCCTTAGTAATTTCGAGAGGAGTCAGTTTTCCGGCCAAAATCACATCCACGTTGTTGAACTTTCAGTGATCGATTAAAATGTTTTTAGTTTTTAATTTAAAAATTTATTATTATAAAATTAGTAAAAATAAAATTATTAAATACCTATAACGCCCTTAAATATAAAATGTATTTCTTAATTACAAGGTTTGACAATAATAATTTTCGTACCAACTTGTTTTTGACGCTTTAATAATTTACAATATATTTTAGACAACATAAACTTTCCATTTTTAAATGGGTTTGCTCCATTTATTTTCCAATATTTCTTGAACAGCCCAATCAGAGCTTTCCAATTAAAAGCAAGGAAAACCAGCAGAAAAATAGTCAATACGATGAAATATGTTGCAATGAATTCCGAAAGATTTTTAAATGTGATATTTTCATTTGGCGCCACAAGTCCGGGATATGATTTTTGCTCTAATTCTCTTTGGTAGCTTCTCCATTTTTCCCATTGACTTGAAATCCCGCTCTCGCTCAGTTTACTTAAAGCAACTTTGGCCTGTTCACTTACTACAAATTTAGCAACAGCATAACTAAAGAAAACAAATGCCAAATTTGAAGCCATGTAGCATTTGAACTTTCCACCCAGTAAATAATTTTGAACATAACGGAGGTTAGATGGTGCATTGTGTGCTAATGCGCAATATTTTCTTTGTATTGGGGAAATTTGACCAAATAAATCAAAAACGTTTTCAACTCCAAAAGATGATTGATTAAATATTTCGAAGTCTAGACTATTTAACGCAAATTCGACCTTCATTACTTGGTGAATTGGCATGTATCCCCAAGCAATTTTGTTCAAGTATACAAACGTATATTTTTTTTCAACAAACTCTTTTAAGGTTTTCAGCTCTTGAAAACTAGGTGGTACTATGAGACCTGATGTCAAAAAGTACTCATAATGATTCAGAAGCACAAAACTAAAGAAGACAAGCG
>JAQIXN010002105.1:0-13332 GCA_034698145.1 Proisotoma minuta
TGTCCCCATGATCGCTCTTAAACAATTTAAATTTTCTAAATTATGTTTTTGTGACGTGTCCAGGGCGTATTGTCTCTCGACAAGTTCAGAGATGCCCCTCAAGTCACGTTGTAGAGTAAAAGAGGTCAAAAATGTGAAAACTTTCAAAAATATGCCATTATTATTTGGGGTTTGGCCACGGAACCGATCGTGTCATTCAAAACTCTTTGAATTGACCCTTTGACCTTTCCCTACAGGGAAATAGTTCAAAAGGTGAATGACTGAAAAATTTTGAAAGGTTTTAGTTCAACATTTTTTCACGGGATTTCAATTTTGAAATTTTAAATTGTCTCTTTTTACCCTTTTTCCCCTTTTAACAGACAGAAAGACGAAGGGAAATTGTTTCAACCCTTCGTTACGTCCGTTGTAACGGTTTATTCCAATATGGGCAACTAGTGCAACTGAAAAAACAAAAAATGTTTTAAAATAAGCCTCTATTCTAAATTAACTTTTAGATATACATATATTCAAGTCAATATGCAAAGTTGGTAAATTTCAGGGTTATCGTGTCAAAATGCATGAATATAGACGGCGGCTAACTGCATCAATGGATGCCGCCGTGGTTGTGATAATGTCACATGGATCAAGAAATAAAATTCAGGATTCTGACTTCAAACTTTGGGACATTGATATAGACATATTGCCTGAAATTTCGAACGATAAGTTCAAAAAACTTGGAAATGGATTTGAAGACAAGCCAAAACTTATAATTTTTCAAGCTTGTCAAATGATTCGCCACACTGATGACTACGATCCTAAGAAAGAAATTAAGTTTGGAAATGTTTTCCTATTTTATCCCACTTTGGCTGGGACGGGAGCCCAACGTATTCCAAAAACTGGATCCATGTACATTTATACCTTTGCTAAAGTAGTAATGGAGCATGCTTATGAGATGGATATTGATGCATTGCAACAAAAAGTACGTACTATAAAAATATGTTGAAAATTTAAAAAAAAAATTAAACAGTTTTTTTTTAAATTTAGATTGCTGTAGTAATGGATAACATGTCTCTTGAAGATGGATGGACTCGGCAAACACCTGAGATAAGGAAACTTGGAAAAAACAAGAAGCTCCATTTCAACCCTGGGAAGCATAGTGAGGACCCTTAAATAACAATTTTCTTAAAACTAGATAATCATTTGTTAAGAGCAAAGCAGTATATTCGATTAAAATATATTTAGTTTTGTTTGAAAGTTAAAGACATCTTTTCATTTTAGCCCTAGTATGGGCTTATGTATTTATCATTTATTAGCTCGCCATACCTGGAGAGCTATTGCTGTGGTCATGTCTGTCCGTCTGTCTGTCCGTCCGTCCGTCTGTCTGTCCGTCCGTCCGTCCGTCTGTCAAGGACCACTTTGCCCCGGGCCACTTTGCCCCATATAGGATTAAAGCGGGGCAAAGTGGTTAGGGGCAAATTGGTCCGGGGCAAAATGGTCCGGGGCAAAGTGGTCCGTGGCAAAATGGTCCGGGGCAAAATGGTCCGGGGCAAAGTGGCCCAGACATACGGTTATGTTTTATCTATAGTCACTAATATTCAAATGGCGAGCTAGTCCCAACGTTTACAACGTTTTATTTATTTTCGTAGTTGCACTTTAAAATACTTTTTATTTGATTACGGTTTAGTAGCAAAGAGAGTGAAAAATTTTACCACTTGTATATTTATGTACTCAAAAAATTATTGGAGTATTTTTCAGATAAATATTTGCCGAGTCATTCATTTTAAATCCATCATCATTTTTAGCATTGTTGACTTGTATAATGCATTCCAGGGAAAACTATTTATATTTTAATTTTAATATGCATATATATGTATTGCGCGTAAATAAAAGTAATGAAGTCATCATGTATCAGAATTGTGTCAATTTTTGATGCACGTATCAACTGCAATGCACGTATCAACCTGTTAATATATTTAGTACAATAGGATTTATTTAAAATTCCCTTTGTTGTCTTTTTGTAGGTGAAAGGGCGAGAAAATATTTAGTTTCTCTATAAATGAACAAAACCATTATGCCACAAAACTTTTGTGGTTTGGTTTAAATTGCATTCGGTTTGTTTGTCTAAGTACAAAGGCGTTAATAAATGTTTCTAAATTCTAGCATTGAAACAAAGTAAAATTTGGTGGTTTTAAGCTATATACCACATATAACTCTGTCGCAGTTAAAGATTATGTACATAGTTTCTTGACAAAAGCAACATTTCCTCCCCAGACATCAAGCATGCAATTGGAAATGGAGAAAAATAGTAAAAATAGTGACAGACGGATAAATCTCAAGCACCACCTCCTTCTCTTATTTCTCTTATTGGTTTCTTTTCTTTTACTTGCTTTTCACCTAAAAAACACATCAAATGTCAGAGACAAGAAGAGGAATTGTGGGCAACTGCCAAAAAAGGAGTCTAATTGAAATGTAGCCCACACGAAAGTAAAGTCATTAAAACCAAGATTTGAACAGCTTCCAAAACAAGGAAGTTGTTTAGAGGTTCTATTTTGACCTGATTTCTACTGATTAGTTATTAGAAGATATCCGAAGCAATAAAAATAAATTACGTCAAGAGGATAAACTGACTGACGAATCTTGGATCCGATCTAAATGGTTAATGGATTTGTTGGGATTGTTTTAAAGGTTGATTTGGTGGTTGGTGAAGCGTTGATAGAATTGTTACAATTTTACAAGAGCATTATATAGACAGCAATACAATAGATGGTTTAAATGAGAAATAAGGGATTTAGGAAACTGCTAAGAAATTCTTTTACCATAGAAGAATATATATTATAAAGGCTCTAAAAAATTAAAGAATTTAGTAGTTTCTTCTTCAAAAGACAAAAGATTTGTTATCTCAAAAGTTTTAAAGACCTTTGTTCATATACCTGTCACCTGCCAATGAGGAAAAAATTAATGAACCTTTCGATCCCTTCCATTGCAAAATGAGACAACAACATTTGCCACTCGGCAAAAGGTTAACAGATTCAAAGCTCGTTACGTAAAATGAAAAGGGACGGAAATGAAAAATATCAAAAAGTCAATCTCAAAAATTGGTCAAAATCCAATTTCCTCTCATCTGAGAAAAGTAGAAATATTTGGATTATTTTTACACTAACAAGGTATGACCAAACAGCATTTTGCAGAAAACAATTAAAGCCCCTATACCAATAAAATGTACAATGGATTTTGTTTTGGGTATTATTTTAAAATGCCAAAGGTTAAAATTTAATAAGAAACCCATAATGTTCTTGTTCTTTCATAATGAAAGTCAGCCCAAAAAACGGTACAAGAAGTAGGCAGGCGTGAGTTGATAATAAATATAGGCTAAAGTTATTACGGATAAATACAGGGAAAGAAACAGGAAGAAATCATTTTGGAAATTCTCTTCAATTCGTAAACGATCTTTTAACTTTGAGACAACCGCACATCTCATTTCCGTGCTAGAGATTACATGCATCTTGACTTGAGATGACGATTTGACGGATAGAAAGTTGAAATTTAATAATAGAAAATAACTGACCAGCCACTTTTCAGCTGACATTTTACATTAGTTTAGCTTCTGCATGGTGTGAGAATTGAAGGAAGACAAGTGAAAATGGAGAAGCTTGTTAACTAATTAGCACTAATTCCACTAGGCCACCTGCCTTCGGCTTTTGTCAAAACGCTAGGTTTTGGGATAATATTTTTTTCTTGGTAAAATTGGACCAACCCATCCCATAAACATTTTCGACAAGACACACTAAACTTTTAAACGATTGCCATTGCGAGGTGAGTTACATACTTTTCACCAAACTTGTAGCAACTTGATCACTTTTGCCACCAACAACAACAAACTCCAGCGATTATATGTTACGCCATCCAAACTGTATGCCCATTTTTTCCATAAGGTCCTCATCTCAGTTGCCAACTCCTTAAAATTCCAGCACTAATTCTTTCCGTTTTTCACGGAAAATATGAAAAAAGTCACAAGTTGTAAACACTTGTATAAATGCACGGCTCACTTTGTATAATATGGTCATCTCCTTATGAAGGAAGTCTTTTGAAGGACTTTTATGACCAGAGAGGAGGATGGCGTAATAATAAGGAGACGGTTGAGTGCATGGAATCTTTACAACACTTTTTGTATCATCTGGCATCATACATACGAAGACCAATTGGCACATCCTGGTAATTTGGCTGAGGGTTCGGAAGTTAAAAACTAAGAGAGCCTGTTTGAGATACATTAAAATCAAACTTGTCAGGTTTTCGTCAATGATGCGATAATCAGTCGCCGTAAATTGTGCAGCTGGACTCCTGCTTCTTCTCTTTCAAGTACCAGATCATTAACAATGTGGTGGTCTTTTGGGTCTGAGAAATTTTTAAACCTAAAAATGTGGCTTTGGTATTTTTGGTCTCTTGGAAAAACAACAGACGCTACCAGTTAAACATTAAAAAGAAGCAGCAGCTTTACCGCAACTATCAACTATGACCCAAAAATGGAATGAAAAAATTAAAAATGTCAAATAAGGTTTATTGAATTGACCAAACCCTTCCATCCTCTGATTTCCATTGTTGTGATAAAATTTCATAGATACAAAAAAAGCAATATGATAACAAACAGTGTCATAAACAATTTTTGCATGTATGCTCATCTTGATACTTGTAGCTGTAACTCATTTCAGGGGAACAATTAACAAGTGGCCTACAATGAATACACTGACAAAGTTCAATACCATTTTTAATTTTTGGTTGACTTTAAGATCTTCATACTTACTCATGGATTTTTTTTTAAATGTCCCGGAAAGGGAATACGTATACACATTACATGCATATTATAAAACCAATTTTTTATAGTAATAACAAGTTTTAGCGGTTACGTAAATAAGGCCACCACATTTTTAAAAGGGACGATAATTAACCAGAGTGTGTGGTTTTTGGTTAAAAATTGCTGGTGTTTTGGAAAGAGTGAAATTCTACACTTAGTTATTGACAGGGTGTCAAACACTAAAAATATCTTTTTTGTTTCTTTAAATTTAAGAATACGTCCCCGCCTCGGATGGGTTAGTGCCTAATTGAGGGACGGAAATTGGCCCCTTCTTAACCCTCAAGTGACCACGTGTGCACTCAAAATAGGAAAACTGTGTGACTGTTAGTAATTATCTCTACATTACTCAATCTTTGGGAATTATGACAAGACACTCTGTGTCCCACATGTAAATACAAAGTTGTACTACAAGGTCCCTCTGGAAAAATAAGAGGGACTTTAGAATATTTCCTTAACAAGTTGACAATCAATTTTAACAAAAAAAAATGTATTGGATGCATCATTTTGCCCCATAGGGTTGTTAATAAGGTTGTAAATTCTGAAGAGAGCAAGTGTAAATGGGAAATAAAAAGAAAGATCTCTCTGTTGTTTGTCATAAAGGCTCATTTGGACAATGATGCCCATTTTATGAGAGGAGATGAAAGTCAATTGACCAGCGTTTATTTATTGTTGACAGGCAAAAGGCAGTGGAATGAATCCAATGTTTCTCTTTAAGATTTTCTTGTTTACTCGTTTTGGGGCTAGCACACTATCGAGCAAGTTTCCAAGCATGTGTCACAAAATAGCCGGGACGCTATTTTGCCCTCTAATTGTGATGTTGGTTTGGTTGGATGGCAATTGACCGGATGTGAATTGTTATACGGAAGCCACCATAGCTAACAATCTTCTTATTTTACACCAGTCAAGTGATAAACAACTTTATTGGTGTTGAGAGTTGGACATTGGGATTGGCATATCCTTCTTGAAATCATAGGACCCAGTTTTATGATGTCAAAGATTATCTTATTCCTGTCCTTTATTATTTGTTCCCAAAGAATTTGTTGGACATCTGCTTGACTTCCCAGCAAATTCTTTGCTCGTTTTGTTGAGTTTAGTTTGTTTTTATACTTGTTATTATGTATACTAACTATTAACACAAAGTTGAGACAAGAATTTGATTCCTCCTCGATAACAAAATTCAATCAAAATTGTCCCGTCAATAATAAAATCAAACAATCAGCATTTTGACATTGATTGTTTAAAAATAATCCCGACATTGGAATTCTCTCGACCTCCCCAATTTAATAATGTGGTCGTAATTTTAATTTATCTCGTAAGCCTTTGATCGGATATCGATACTTTGTAAAATTACTCGATCATTTAAAAATAAAGGGTCGGGAGCTTTAAATCTTTGTAGACAAGTTGATTTAAATTAAAGTATCAGACTGTTAAGTAGAAGTGGAGGTTGTTATTATAGAGTTAACGGCGATAGAGAGATAGCAATAAGCAAGCAGGTAGGTTGAAAGAAAAGAGATCAGGTGCACGGAATAATTAATCTTCTTCATTCAACCAAGAATTGGAGTACAATAAAAAACATTAAAGGGAATCTATCAGAGACTAAAATAATCCCATATAGTTAATGGAAATAGACGCTGCTACATATACAATCCGTGGTAATTTAGGTATCAAAAGGCTGTGAAAAGTATTCATCTCACTAACAAATACAAATACAACAGGGGGTAATAATAGATAATCTTGGCTTCATTTATAATACTCTTCATTATAATCCGACCGAAAAAAGAATCAACCATTAACGACCAACTATTAAGGTGTGGGTATAGGATTTAATGAAAGTCCTTTCTCCAAAGCATTCCCCGTCTTTAAGAACTGAAAATGAGATAATAACGCTAATCTTGTCCATCGAAAATTTTACACAACGCCCAGAATCTCATATTTATGGCTCCTCTTTTAATATAAGAACAAGAGAATGTTTTTGTTTGCTCTGCTTTATGGCTCTGAATCCAAACTTGCTTATTTACTGGTGATAAGTCCGGAGATTAAAGATAATGAGGCGAAACCGAATACAGATTGAGAAAGAAGCTAAAAAGAGTTGATGATAGGAGTTCAACTGCTCTGCATTATATCGTTTACTCCATATGCCATCAGATCATTAAAGATAACGGTAACCACAATCTCGGCTATTCTCTGGATTAAGTTTTAAAAGAGTTGCTCATAAAACCATTTAATGTAAGTCTATGATCACTTCATTCCTGTGCGATTCTTCAATGACAGTCAGCTTATAAGAGACTAAATGATTTGACAACCAACTTTAATAAAACCTGACGACATCAAACTGATCCACTTTTACCCACACCACTTCACAAATCATAATTACACAAGTCATTACTTGGTGCCATTAACAAGATGCTCCTTACTGTACAAATAATAATAATACTACAAGAAGAGATACGCTTCTTAATAATCACAGCTGCAATAACGGTTTTAACCCAGGTTGTAAAAGTTAAATACAGAAAAAATGGAATAGAGTGCAACTAATGAGTTGTGATGATTAGCATTTATCACTATCCTTAAGCCCCAAAGTTCAATCTAATATGGGAAGCGTTGCTCTGCATGTTTTCCATGTACCCTTTAAAATGGTGATGGATCAGGGAATTATTTATTATCATTGTAGACAGACAGATCTTCAAATTGAATTTACAGTTATATATATTTCGAAATCCTAATTGAATACGATCTTGATATTTAATCCTTTAATAGTTTACATATCGCGTGACATGCTCAACTTAACACAAAAACTCAGGATCTATTTTATGAATCTAAAAAGTTAATAAGATTGTTGACCTATGCTGGATTTCAAGGACTCTGTCTCCAGACCTTATGTCAGTAAAATAAAATGTAAAACAAGTACTACGCAAACACAGTTCCAAAAATTCTGTCGAATGTTTAAATATGTTTTATCCCATGGTATTTTGAAATGTGAAATCAGTTACTCCCTTTTTAGTGGCTAATAACGCCCTACTTTCATTGTACTGCTTAATAAGAGGGACCCACCCTCAAGAACAAATAAGTCCAACACCGAATTCTCCCCAACACCCTAACGAACGAACCGTTGCATAAGAGTAATTAGTATCCATACAAGTTTACCATAAAATCTGACATCTCTCACATGGGGAAAGGTGGGACTGGGACGGAAAACTTTGGACGCACAATAACGTTCCTTATAACTTCACATCACTACCAAAATCGGTTTCAAGGGCTGGCCTGGTTTAAACCCACGCTCAAAATTACAATTTTACATCGTTTCATCGTAATTGGCCTTCTTTTTTTATTCATTATCAACCGCACCATAAAAGAAACTGCTCCTGATAATGAACAAGTATAATAATTGTACGCTCGATTTAGAAACTTTGCATCAAAGAATGTTTTATACCAGAACTTTCTGCCTGGGGGATCTTTGATAATCTTTTTCCAATTTGAGACGCGGATAATGAACCAAGAATGAACAAATACGTTTATGAAACATTTTGCAGTAACGAGAATAAAAAGATCTGATTTGGTTATGACTAACCCTTTGTATTACATGTATTTTTTGGTTAGGATTTCCAAAAGAGATTGTATTCTATGTGAGACTTTTTGAGAATATTTTTTTCTTGCCAAGTTTATCAGACGAATGCAAGATAAGGAAAATGTAGCCAAGTGTGTGAGTGTGAGAATGAAAATACTGCACGTGTTCATCCCATCAATTCAAATCAGTTTCAGAATTCACGTAGAGCTCAACTTAAATGTGTTGAACTCTGATCTGACGATGATGAGCTCAAGTGTTGATCAACTAATGATGTGATACCTATTGCATTTGCCACCAGCAAACTTCTTTACTACGTCTACTTGTGAATTCTCCTCACTCTTCAGTTGTCAGTAGTGGCTTTCTTTATATGCTTAGTTGATGAAAAGATTATTCATCTTGTGCCAATTTTTAAAGGGGTCCATTTATGCTTAATGTCGAGCAGAAATAACTGTGAACAATATTATGCAATGATGGCAAAATAAATACTGTCGAGTTTCTCTCAAGTTTTCTCCAGATTAGTCGGAAGTTGATTAAAACATCTCAATCAATGTAATTTGATATGCTCTCAAGTTAATTACGGAATATGAATGACTCTGCATTTTCTCTACATGAGCACCGTTTACTCTTATTTAATCTAATCCAATTTTTCAAGAGCCTCTTAATTATACTCAAGTTATTGCTCTTGAAAAATATGCTTTATGAGATTTAGGTGGCTTCCGCTTTCACAACTTTATTTAATATTCAATTATTTTTTACAAAAAAAAAATAAATCAAAAAGAAGGGGCATAGGGCATAACATTTCATAACATCACCTGCTATAGCTAAATACTACATTTAAGATGGCAGAATAATAAGAGAACAATAAGCGGACAAAGGAAGTTTCACTGGAAGATTCCTCACTGAGCATATCCAAAGGGGTTAAATTCGTATGAAACATATTGTAATCTGTATTATTATTATTGCCTAACCATAATGATGGGTGTTTGTGTCACGTCCTGTGTGTGTCTATTAGTTTATTTATTAAACGGAGACGAGTCAAACAATCGGAACAACAAAGCAGATGGCAAATCAGAACACTACCACTGAGGATATTTGGACAAGTGATAGAGCTAATCTCAACTCTCGGTTGCTTCGGCACAAATAACATCATCAGCAGTCAAATCTCGAGTGTAATGACGATGACTTGCACACCACGGATTAATTCACACAGGTGGGTGTTATTTTTAGACTCTGTCCAACATGTTTACCTTTAGTATTATAAGTTACGACAACCATTTCCCACATCCCTTTGCGTCCTTCCCGTTTAAAACTTCTAATCACGTCCATGATTTATTTGACCTCATGCTGTCCCTCCCTCTCACAGGGTCATCATAATATAATATGCACTACTTCCCTTAAAATTCCGTGACATATGCGCAAACACTGGTTCCTTCAATGATGAGATTTCTAATAAATAATCAACGCAACAGGAAGGGACGGAAACACAAAAATGCTATGCAATCTATCAAGTACAATTACAATTTCACTTTTATGATTTGATTCCGGGCTATGAACTAAATGGCGGATGTTAATTTTCAGGTTAATTTTGATGTAGCCAATAATACAATTGATTCCGGATTGTGAGTGCGCATATAGGACCATTTTTTAAAAAAACAAACTCATTACAATACTGCAAGTTAATTTTAAGGAAAGACTTCGTGATTTATTTGCTATCAGTACAAAGAAAAGATTTTTTCTATATTTGTGACAGCAGGCGCCTCTTTTATTTTCCGTAAATGTTTTCCTCAATGAAATCCAGTAATTTAACGTATACATTTCACAATAACTCGGATCTTCCTCCTTTATGTGTGGCTTATTCAATCTGTTGATTTTTAAGGTAGAACAATTGAGGATCGTAAATTCATTTGAAAGAAGGAATAATGATGATGCGGTAGAGTAATAAAGTGCATGATGATATGTCACGAGCACAGGAAATCGTTCCAGATAGGAAAAGGCGTCGAATCAAAACTGAAATGAACAAAGCAGCCGGAAACGAAAAGCAACCTCGCCCATTGCAAAGACCAAGCAAAAAAGCATTAGTTTTAGTAGTATTATTAGGGAGATTTAAAGGACAAGTGAATATGCATTAAGCTCAGGTATGAAACACCAGCCAAAAGAGTTGACAGGCTAAAGCTATCAAACAAAGGAGAAATATATTATGCATTCGAATATTCTCTGAAATATTTTTGATAAATTACACTTGCCTTTTGTACGTGCCACATTCACGTTACACATTCCACTGATTTAAATCTCTTTTCTTTCCAAGCTCATCCCTTCCACCTCATCTGATCGCATCTGAATAAAATATTGCGGAAGGATTCATTAACTCTAAATCTGCATTAAAAGGCCGAGAGTTGACGGGAGCATGGAGCGTGTATTATCTCTGTATTGTCATTGTCATGCATGAATTTATTTTATGCATGAGAAACTCCCGACTTTGTCTTTTGGAAATATGAAGTCTTAACTTGATTGTTAAATCGCTCTTCTCTAATGATCTTTTTCTTGCGCATAATGTAATTTGTGCTTCCTTAGGTGACACCTCATTTCGCAAAAGATTTGAAATTTCAATGCATATGGAAATGAGGGCGTTTATTATTATTCAAAATATAATATTATACAGAGGTTTCGCTTATTGTTTGATGCAAAACATAATGATAAAAACCTGCACGGTTAAATTATAAATTTACATTGTTCAGAAAACTGACGGGTAATCATTGTATGAAAGATTATAAAATTTTAAATCTTACAATGTACAACTCAAAATTTTAGGCAATATTTTGTTGTTTCATAACGGCTGCAAATTTATTTAATGGAGCAAAAACACAGACACATGTACACACGGAAGTGTCATATTAGGACTTTAGAACAAGTTCATTGTGCTTTAACTTTTCGCTTCATATCTCCCGTTGTGTATTTTTTATTAACCAAAGTGACATCTCATTGCTTGAATCATATCACGTATATAAAGTATATATGTTTATAAAACGTAATTTTAACTAATAGCGTGTTTCCTCGTGTGAAAAGTACAAAAGTTTTAGACCTCACACTTCTAAGAAGTCATGAAAGCTAGTGTTATAGATTTTTGCACAATCCATCAAAGTATGCCGAAAAAGTATTTACTTGTATAAGCAAATAAAACATAAAATAACTGTTCAAATAGCATTGTAAACAGTTTAAACTGGCAAATTTTAGGAATTAAGGCAATTTACGAGCAAATATACCATTGTGTCTTCAATCCATCTTTGAAAAGCGGCACCAGATCCTTCAACTCTACTGAAGGCTTCGTGATGATCCCAAAGAAATCTCAGCTCCAATTCCAACAAAGGAGTAAATGGTCAAATGAATAACAAGAGTAAATGCTTTCCTCTCCTCAGAGGCCATTTACCATTTAGCAGCACTCGTTATTCCTTCATTTTACGATTGTTGTATTTGAATAACACACAATTCTGAACGTGTGTGGACAATGAAAGTTTAAAGGGATTTAAGTTAAGAAATAAATCTATGCATGTCTTCTCTTTGTTCAGAAACACATAAACACAAGTACAATACATAAAGAGAAGAAAGTGCAAGAGTTTTAGGCCAGGTAAATAATCCTAGACTTACCTCAGGTGAACTAGCTAATTGTTCTTACCCAAAACTCTGTTTGAGCCATAAATAGCCTTATTATTAAGTCAAGAATCTTATCGCTCAACTTCAAAAATCCAGTCTAAAGAGAAAAACCCGTTAACTTGTTTTATTGGCTTCCAGATGCATCTTAGCATTTGACCCACTTTTTATTCTTCGCCTCTAAATTAAACTGACAGGAAAGACGACAGCAGTTAGCAGCTGAACATTTCTTACAAATCTGGTTTTCAACTTTTTTATTCCACTTTTTTGTATTTTCTTGATATAGGATATATGTAAATGAGATTATAAAACATTTATAAAAGGAGTTCAAAATAGCAGAATCAACTGCTCTGGATATATGACAGCAATTAAGAAACCTTACCTTGGTCAATGCATTATCATTTCGTCCCTTCGTGCATGATATTCATTATTATCAACGTCAGAATCAAAAGTGAAATCAAGTTGAGCCACAGTCAAGTGACATCCCATTGTCAAACGTATTTAGTTACACAGAACATTTAATATGCATTGAATGTACGAGATTAGAGATACATGAGTGAACATGGGATTAAAGTAGATGACGGATGAGTCTTGCCTTGGATAGCGATTACTCTATATAAAGATGCATTTCACATCCTTCACACTACAAAAGCCAAGGAATTTGAGGCTTAAATCTAGAACACAACAGGTGATACACGAAGAAGAGTTGTGTGATGAAAATAAAATCAGTAGTTTGGGCAGATTGCGTCCAACAATTATTCATGTGGCCTAGGTTAGCGTTGCCGAAAAGAGTGAGAACTGTGAGAGATGTTTGGTGCTAACCGGAATAGATAAATAAAATCTTCCTCTTTAGTGACTCTACTTTAGCTTTTCTTTTATGATAATGGAGAAAAGAACACCTGCACAGATTTCACATTGTTAACTAATCTCCCTTTTTATACACTAAGCAAAAAGTAAAGATGGTGGAATCAGATAATAATAATGTTTACATAAATGTGTAAATACTTGGAATATTAAATTCACTTTATCCGACATATTCATGAAATAGATTTGAGCGAATAAGTTTAAAGGTAAAACTTGCAATATCATTACAATAGACCATTTAGCCACCAATGTTGATATTATATGATTTATGTTTTTTGATGTGAGATGATTTTTTTAAAGGATTACCGTCCAAGGCGTTTCTGAGGGCCCCAAAGCTATATTTTCCCCCAAAGATTGTTGCTAACGCTGTTTCGACACAATTTTATTAAAAAAAAATGCAAAACCACACCCACCAGTTTTCCAACTCCAA
>JAQIXN010002106.1:0-13317 GCA_034698145.1 Proisotoma minuta
TTTTTAAAATTTCTCTTGGCGACAATTGTTTTTTCGAAAATCCAAATCACTGCCAACTCCTTTAATCCGAACAATACTTATTACTAATTGGTCATGTTTTTGTAATGCAACCAGCAAAATGAATACAACAAAAAAGAGAGTTGGAAAGTAATTTCACCAACAATAAACTGACCCATGAAGTTTTGTCTTTGAGCGTAAAACATCTGCAAACATTTTTTATAAAAGCACATTTTGCCAAATGTTTTGAGAATATTCAACAGTTCATGGGTCTCCTTTATGAAATATTTGCAAGAAAGGAGTGCTTTTTCATATTATGTATGCTTTCTTAATATAAACTGTGAGTGGAGATACCAAAAGAAGAAAGTGAAGAGTTTATTTCAAGAATTCCCCATCCAGTCATTTTTAAGAAAGTTCCATGGTCATCGTTTTCCCTTTTATTTGAGTAGAGTTTGGTCTCTAAAAATATTACTTGCACACAGCGCAAACTTTATTCCAGTGGTCGTAGTCTAAGGTCATATTTGCATTCAAAGTAATTTGGTTCTCTCCTTTTGACCCTTCACATACTACGATACAATTTGCGAGAAATTAAAATTATGAATTGGAAATATTTTTGACTAATCCCAATGATTTTATTTAATAAATATTTTTTTGTACTTTTCAATAGCCTTTACAGATAAACTGAAAAGAGATGGAATCATATCTGTTTACATCCTTTGAACTTTTGTTTCATCTTTTATTAGCCCTCAAAGGAATATTTCTTTCTCATTTTTTCCAGAGGTTTTAACTAATTGCCCAGACTAAGATGGTTTCTTTCAATCCATCTTGGTGTTGGAGATCAAAGAGGAGAAAGTAAGGAAAGAGTCAGAAGAGGTTAAATAGAAATGGATTCTACTACTTGTCTTGCTTTGGTTCACAGCATAATGTTCAAGGATCAATTCAAAAGAAAAGGCTTTGCCTTCAAAACTTTCATTTCTCTTGATACTCCATAAAATTAAATGAAAACTCAAATTGTTTCAATTGCAATTCCAGAATCGTTATTTAACAAATGGGTCTACCATTCAAAATAAACAGACCCAAATTAAAATACTGTATAGTGTATAGTATCAAGAGCTACATTAAATATGTACCTAACAGTTACATGAATATAGAGCATTTCAAGTTGCAACTTTTTATCCTCCTTTTATCAGGATGTAATATGCGCCGTGATTAAATTTTTAAAATTGTTGACAATCTTGCTTTGAGCCATATGGCAAGAAAAAGATATAATGAGATTTGCCTTCTCTGAGAAGCTTTTCTGAGAAATAAGAAAATGTCACCTTTTTAAAGTAAATCCAAAAGCCAAATGAAAATTGGATGTTGACAACGCCCACAGCTTAACCCACATACAACTGTACCTTTAATATAATAAATGAGAAAGAGGGTTTGCTTTCACTCGTAGGAGTCTTAAATTATAATAGTAATGATGATCTTGATATCTGAGAGAGATGCGAATAAGCCAGTCTAAGCACTACTAATCCAATTTCAGCCCCTCAACTTTGAACATTTACGACAAACCAGAGCAAGCAGGATTTACGCATAACTACTTTAATGTCATCCAAGTTGGGAGAAAAGCTTGTTTTTACTGGGAAAATTGGATATTGTATGAATAATGATTTTTGATGTTGGTAATTGACCTTTGGTAGAATTTGAAGATGATGGCAACATAAATATACTATTTGATGTGTGTCGTCACTTACCGTCGTTGGCAATGGCGGCCATGATGATCAGGAGATTGAGTGTGGAGATCACTGCGAAATAAGCAGTTCCTCGGGACACCAACTTGCTTGCTGCCATCCCGAATATGGTACAATTCCTCAAGTCCTCACTCAACCGATAAATCCAATCAAGAGTAGTTTACAGAAAACACCAAACGCAATTACTGTTCTTTCACTACTCTTGTCACTCTCCTGCTGAATGTCAACCTAGATGATGACAAAACTCTGCACTTTCTTTCCTACAAAGTATTTATCAGCAACTTTCTTTTTCTTCTCTAAAGGTTTTTCTCATTTATTTGCTTAACCTAGATTTGAAATCGTGATGTGGTGTCCCATTATTCTTCTCAACACTAAACAAGTCCAAAGTCAAATTTAGGCCAATGGCCAGTCGTATTATACTTTGTTAGTTCTCAGATCGACTGGTCATTTAGATTCGACTTTTGCAATAAAGCTAATAGATTAGCTCCCTTACACACAAGTCTTAAATGAGGGAATGCTTTTTCAATTCGAGCTAATGATAATAAAGGATTTTGTTTGTGGGAGCTTTTAATCAGCACCAACAATCTTTTATATGGTTTGACGTTCTAGGTTAAATTGGGACCAACAAAACTGTGGATGGAGGTTAAAGAGCGAGATAGCTGCACTTTTAATCAACACAAAGGCTGGGAGCTTTATTCATTTGTAGAAAGTGAGCAAACAACAATGGAGGTCCGAGTGACCCACATGCTTTCTCCATTTGTTCTTTGACTGTGGGGATATGCTCAGTTGGCTGTGAGAATGGCGTTAGTTCTTAAGCCTTTGTCCATAACATTACCAAAAAAAATACAGAAATTGGAAGAGAGTTAAACTAAACTGAGCTCAATATCTCAATGGATTCGTTTTTCTTCAGTTCTCAGTTTCTAAGCTGCCCGAGGTGATGGATGAGTTCATTCTTTTGTGCAACTCCAATTTTTCTTTTGTTGTCCAGACCAATATGCACTAGTCTAGAGAAGCACTGTCTTCTTCCTCTCTCTCTCTGTATTATTTATCCACAGCACAATAATGTGGAAATGGAATAATTCTCTCCAGATCGTTCGTCCAGCACTACGCACTGCAGTCACTTCTTTTAGACCCAATAATCCCTTTTATCCCCTTCTTATTTTTTGTCAAAGACTTGGATTGGAGTTTACTGTGGGCACTAAATTTTTGTATATTCTTGAAATATTCTTGGAATTCTCCAATGACCTAGAGTAAAGAGGAGTAGTCTGAGGAGAGGAATTTCATCCCCTGTCTCTGTATGCTTGTGATGTGTTGTCTTTCTTCGTTTTCACTCTTCAGCTGTCTCCACTTTCTCTTTGGCTATCGCTGGGAGCAATAGTCAATAGCAAAGTAATAGTTGCACACTTTGCCCTCTCTGCCGGCAAAGTAAGCCAAAGAAGGAACGATATTGTTACAAATATCTCTCAACGTCTTGTCTTCTACAACAAGGAATGCCTCCACTGAGGCTATCAGTGGTGGAAAAGTTTAGCAGAATGGGACAGATGTACTTTTCTCCACTACTTAACTCACAAAATAGGATTATAGGACTGTAAAGTATTTGCCTTGCCACGTAACCTTTTGTCCTTTCAAGTTTAAGTTTCAACTAACAATTCAAGTGCGGACAGATACCACTTTGAGAAATCGGAGGCCATTCAACGTTAAAACGCCTCAATTCTTTGCGCTCTGATGTGTAATGTGGTTTTTTGTCCTTTTCTGCTTTGCAAGAAAGCCACACCCCCGCAATAAAACAACTTTGGTTGTGTCTTTGCTGATTTGGAATCACTGGAGTGAGAGGAGCTTTAAAGGAACATATAGGAAATATACATTTAGCCTGGTTTGTTAAAAAAGCACTTTCACTTCCACTACACTCACGTTTTCAATACATTCTTCCCTTTGTTCGGCTTTTTCTGTTTACTGGATTGGTGGCTGGAAAAGGATGACAGAATAAATTTCTCTTTAAGAACAAAGTAGACAAGAACTGAAAGTGCGTGCCGTGTCTCTCCAACAATTTTTTATCTTTGGAGGCTCACACTTATTTACCTTGGTGTGGGTAACTTTGGCAGTTTGTTGGACATAAAATTGAGGTTGGTTTTCAGGAGGTTGTTACTTTATGCTATTTAGTTTCTTTTTTGAGAGAGAGATGCTTGAAAAGATGAACTCGTGTTAGTTAGATTAGATGGTTCTGCTCACTTTATAAGGTCACATATAGAAAAAACACGAATGTAATAAGATGATGGATAGTCGTTAAAAACTTTTTTGTGAGTTTTCTTTGAATGTATGTAGTTTATTTTTGCTTTCACCTTTCTCCAACTATAATTTTATAATACTAAGGTTGAATATACAAAGACAGAGAACTGACTGAGTGATGTTGTTGAGAGAAGAAAGTCCTGGAGAAAGCAAACTATATATATCAAGTATTGTGTTGGCTATTTCAGTTGTTTGGGTAAGTAGGTATTATGAGACTTAAATGATGAAGTGGACTGAAGATTGTGTGGTAATCAAAATTGAACTGACCATATACGTACATAGCCCAACTTAGAAAGTGGAGAAAAAAGTTGAAATGTTTGTTGAAGGACTTTGAACTGTTTGCTGGAAGAGTAAATAATGGACGTCCAGGACCACGTCAGTGGCTTCTATTGTGTGTTTTGAGTGAGAGAGAATTGACGACTTTGAAATATTAATTTTATTTTCTCGTACAGACCTTTTGGTTTATGATGGTCGTTTTGGACAGGCTTTTTGTGACTTTAGTAATTTAGTTTGATGGCTAGTTTGTCTGGTTGTAGACTCAGAAAGATGTTGACAACTTTTCTTCTCAGCTTTAGGGCACGCTGTTTTTCCAATTTTTTGGTCTCTGCAAAAAAAATAACAACACATTATTTATTTAATCATTTTAACTTCAACACACGCGACAAAGAAAAAAAGAAAATGCTATACAGTGGAAGAAAATGAGAAAGTATTAATTTTGCGTGGGGCAAAGATCACAAGAGAAAAAAAAGGAATTTATATGATTTCTGCCCAATGTATCTTTTTAAGAATATGAATGCTAAAAGTATACTTATATATAAAGTATCTTATAATTTATAAGAAATCCTTAAAAAATGTTTTCCTTTTTCTCATAATTTATTTGTTATAAATTCGTTCGTGCAAGCATTTGGCTTCGGCAATTGTATAAAAGGCGAATAAAAATTATATATTATTTCAGAGCCAAATTATCTGTCACTGGGATAGCCAGTGACCAAAATGCGGAAGGAAATTTTCAACCTTTCTATGAAATTGAAGGGAAGTTTCAAAGTTTAAATCTGTTCTTGGGAATCCACAAAAAGAGTAAAGTCAAGTAGTGTCTTGAACTAACATCATCAATCATTGCAATGACGGAAAGTGAAGGTTGGTGGCCTTATAATCTTCCCAACCCCGGGACCACCTTAGGCGACCACGTCCCACAAGACATGAAGTCATACTTACACTCCTATTGGCTCCAGTACTTTATTTGGATTTTTTTTTTCAACTAAAACTTGATTGAGAAAAAATAATGAAAAATCTTTCTGATTGATTTAGATTTCCCGTTCTGCACCCTTTGATTTACCAGTTCTTGGGATTGTTTTGGCTGTTTGGAGGTGAAAGTGATTTCTCTTGATTTCGTAATTGTTGAGTAAATGACATTGATTGACGCAGGAGTTTTGGCTGTGGTTGGAAATGGTCTTGTATTGTACACTTTTGCAAGGGCTCCAGAACTTCGCAGCCCTACAAACTTACTTGTAATGAATTTAGCTTTCTCTGATTTTATGTTAATGGCTACTCTCGTACCCGAGTTTTTGGTCAACTGTTTTACGGTATTTTTTTATCCAAATTTTAACTTATACCTGTCTTTGGTTAACTTGTGTCTTTTAGGGAGGAATGTGGAGATTTGGAGAGATTGCTTGCACAGTTCATGCTTTTTGTGGAGCTTTATTTGGTTATGTGCAAATAGCGACATTGGTCTTTATCTCTTATGATCGATACACTGTGATTGTTCACGGTTTTAAGGCAACACCTCTCACGTATTGCAAAGTGTATTTTATGTTGCTCTTCATCTGGGCATTCGGTATTGGTTGGTCAATTAGTCCTTTGTTTGGATTTGGACGGTATACATTGGATGGAATCTTGACAGAGTATGTAATAAGATAACCTGTTGTATCTTACACTTTGGATCATAAATCCTACCTTTTCATTAGATGCTCTTTTGATTACTTGGACCGAAGCCCTATGAACGTGAGGTACATTTGGAGTGTTTGTATTGCTGCGTATTTTGCACCTTTGGCCATCATTCTTTTGGCTTATTTCTTCATTGCCAAAGTATGTTTTGCGTTTAAAAAAGTTAAATTGAATATATTGCATTAATTATTTTCCAGGCAGTTTTTTCTCATGAAAAGAACTTGAGAGAACAAGCAAAGAAGATGAACGTGGCAAGTTTGCGTTCTGGGATAGATGCCAGTCAACAATCGGCAGAAATTCGGATAGCAAAGGTGGAAGATGTAAATAAATGTTTTTCTCAAGTAAAAGCTTTGTTTATATTTTGATTTAGGTGGCATTACTTAATGTAAGCCTTTGGGTAAGTGAAGGGATAAATCTTAAGACTACATGTATATTTATATGGTTTGTGCATTCATATAGGTAATAGCCTGGACACCTTTCACTTTGATCAGCTTGATAGGAGTCTCTGGAGATTACACACTTTTGACACCCCTGATTGGCAGTCTTTCTGTTGTCTTTGCAAAAACATCTTGCATTTACAATCCCGTAAATGTTCTATTTTAACAATCTGTGGCATTAAAAATAATGTACTTGAAAATTATTATTCAATTTTTAGGTAATTTATGCCATTTCACATCCTCGCTATCGAACCGTAAGAAATACATTAAAATGACTGTGACATTTTAATTGACTGTTAATACCAAGAATAATAATTCTTTGAAGGCTTTGAAAAGATTGGCTCCTTGGGTTTGCATAAGAAACACAGCACGAGACAATGCTTCAAACTTGACAGAAAGTGCGAAATACCTTGAAACAAATGAAGCCTCTACATTGAAAGCATAAAACTGGTTTCTCCTCTCTCTGGATTTGAAACTTGACTTTGGAAGAATAAAACTTAAACTCTTCGCA
Source organism: Proisotoma minuta (assembly GCA_034698145.1). Taxonomy (NCBI): domain Eukaryota; kingdom Metazoa; phylum Arthropoda; class Collembola; order Entomobryomorpha; family Isotomidae; genus Proisotoma; species Proisotoma minuta. The sequence goes on from JAQIXN010002106.1 coordinate 6,912, forward strand.
ATTATGTTATAGATGAAATATTTTGTTTTCTCAAGTTTACAACAAATTAAGTTATGATTTATTTAATTATCCATTGGAACAAAAAAGTAATTTCACGATTTGTTTACCAAATAAATAGAACATTACAGCATCACAAAGAAAATCAAATTGAATTTTCATTATTTTTAAACAAATTATTGCAATGTCAAACTACTTTTACATAAAGCTTGCTTGTACCTAAATAAATGTAGCAATTTTGAACTAAAATGAATTTCATAATCATCTCGCTTTTGAGATTGGGTCAGAGGTACTGAGTCTATACTAATACACCTACTCACGTTTAGGCGATAATTTTCTTGTTTTGACATTGATGAAGATAAACCTTTGAAGTTTTGTTTTTGTTTTCACGCTATCCGCGTTAAACATAACGTGTCGTTCAGAATTGTAGTTTAGTTGTTAATTCAAGTACAACTCACCCACGCTACAACTTTACTTAAATTTTACCAAATTATGTGTTTTGCTCAGTAGTCGTCAAACGCCTTTGAAAATATTATTATTTCAAATACATACTTACATATGCTTTCTCTTTGTCATACGTAAACAAGAAGAAAGTTAATGTCAAAAGAGAAAATTTTGGTTGTAATGTCTTTTAAATTACAGATTGTATCTGCTTATGTAATTGAAATAAGGTTTGGTTTGCGGTGGCTAATAAAATGAAAATTAAGGAATCACCATTTATATTAAGAGTTATATTGTCTGTGGTATTTTACTCTAAACTGTGAAATGCTAATTTTGGAATTCGTTCCCTCGCCATGCATTCCATTAGGCAAATAATTCCCACCGCTAAGCACTGGAAACAAGTGAAACAACCCAAACTGTAGCCATTTCATACCTTATCTATCCTCAACTTTGACTTGGTGTTTTAGTAATTTGCTCATATTATTCTCCCCCAACTGCCGTCATATAGTTGATTGTTTTACAAACCAAACGAGAGAGCACTTCCTTCCTACTCCATACCACACTTTTGAACAATTTAAGAGATATATACCCAACGCTTTCTTTTGTTCTTGGCCCGTGAAGAAGTAGGCAAAAGAAAACATTTTTCTACCCAATGCTTATGCAGAGGACGGGGAAAGTTTTTACTTGGAATGAATTTAAAAGCATAGCCTTTGGGACTGCTGTGAATGAGTTTCTTTCCTCTTTGCTCACTTCCTCCTCGAATTAAGACGAGTCCTCTCACAGTCAACAATGCGAGAGTCACAATATTTGCATCAACCACTCAGCCATTTTAACCATTTCCTCTGCAAAGTACAATTGTCGTCATTTCACTCACTATCTCCTACCAAACGAACTTTGGCACATTGACTTTTTTCTTTTCTTTCTGAAGCTAATGATATAAGTAGGGTGAAATGATTTGAAGTATACTAATATAAGAACTTGCTCATCACAAAGTTTTTTTTTTTCTTTTTGGTGGGCTATATAACAATGAGTAAAGTGTCAGACTGCTCTTTAAGCCAAGTCTATCTCTATGGGCTTTAGGGAAGGAATGGAATTAGTTGAGAATAAAGTGCAGTGCCATGAGCGATGAAATCACCTTTGTTTGATGAATGGCCAGGGGAGCCCTGATAAACTTGGACATTCCTTTCTAACCTCTACAAGATCCTTTAAAACTGGCTACGCATATAATAGCTTTTCCTATAAATACAAATCAGATATAAATGAATAAATGGAAGGAAAATGTTTTGAGAGAAAGTTGACAGTTTAAACCCAACATTTGTAAATGTGATTGAAGGTGAATAAATATCTGAAGAGACGAAGAAGAGCAAATAAAGTGGATTGGATTTAGCGTGCAATTGATTGTGTTGCGTTGTTGATGATGGAAAAGTTTATGAGTTTACAATACTTTCTCATTCTACTTTTATCTTTTGCATGACTTGCTCTTTTTCGTGTTAACTATCTTTGCTTTCGGCAGGATTTTGTGAAACCTGTACCATTTTGGAACACAGATTCTTCTAACGAAATACTACCGGATATTATCTTATAAGCTGTTGTAAATTAGAGAGTGAAATGAGAGAATATTTATGTGGCATCGTATAGTAAGGAAGGAAGTCCACGTTTGTTAGATCTTATTGTTAGATGATGAGATCTGCAGAGAGAGTAACGTAAGTAGTATTTAGAAATCCTAATCTTCTTATTTCCAAAGCCAAACAGAAAACACTACACAAAAGTAATAATTCCGCTGCAAGATATTTTGTCCAAGGAATAAAGGGAGAAAGCAATGTTTGTATTTTTGTGATGTGAAATCCGGTGTTGACTATATATATATCTATGAGAATCCGATTCCGTGTCTTTTTTGGTCGGTTGGCAAAGAGGGGTTCCGTTCTTTTTCTATTTTTGTGATGATTGTGAGAGAATGCAGTATTGACTTGGGATAATATTATTTATTGAATTGTGTTCAAACTTTTTGTTACAAACCCTATACGCTTTTCTGATCTTAGAGAGCGTATAAAACTTCCCCACGGATCTAATTTGAAACACGGAGTAGAGTTGTTATGTTTCCAAAAAGTATTTCCGTTATCTTTTCATTGTCGCAAGTTTTATTTTGAGCTAAGCCTTTTGATAAAAGACTTCAGATTGTGCGTTAAAAAGGACAATGCTAGAATTGGATTAGATAAAAACTGGCAGACAAAACTTACCCTTGACAGAATGACAGAAAATTGAGGTTATCTTAAGAGATCTCAAGTATGTTGATGCATAAGATTTCTTGGAATATATATTCACAGCCACTCAACAAAATTGTCGTGCCACAAACGCTCCGTGTAATACAGTGTTTAAGTATATTTTACAGATTTAATTGCGTAATTATGCGTAAGTCTATGCGCTGTTTTTGCTTGACTTGTAGCTTTAAAAATTTAATTCTTCAGCTCTGATAACTTTTTAAAATTTTGTGTTGTTTTCAATTATTTTATTTTTTTCACAGTTGACTTTCGTTAAATTTGAGACTGTATTAAAATGGTATTTGAGGAATAAAGGATGGATTTGAGTAACGGTTTGCAAAGCTTGCTTCGGAAAATGCGGAAGAAGTGGCTGACTTGAGTGAAAGCTGCGAAGCAACTAAAGAGAGCGAGGAGAAAATCTGAGTGGAGTCTCAGTCTTTCCCTTCCATGGAGAAAGTACGGGGATGGAGGGTAATGGTTGCTGCTGGATCTTAAGTTGGATGGAATATTTGACCGTATGGACGAATCTTGTTTAATTTGATGGAGAAAGTAAGTACTAAGTGATGAATTCTCTTTTAAAAGTCTTAAGACAACACACTTTCCATTTTCTTGGACCTGTCCATCTGTTCATTCTTGCTAATAGTTATCCCAAGACGCGCTGTAATGAAGAACAAAGTCATCTTGACTGACAGAACATACAATTCTTCAATTCATATGATAAACTAAAACAACTTTTTTTGTCTTACAGATGAGGTTCTAATATTGGAAGCCTATATACGTACTTTTGTTTCATCATTTTGGTAGAAATATCTGATCTTTGTGCGAGTCTCCAGAGGTTTGTGTTCTATGCTATGCCAAGTTTGTAATGTTCTTGAACTTATATATATATATTTGCGAATATATATGTACTTGTTTAGCTTGCTTGTATATATAGGTACTTTGAGAGTTAACTCGTAAAATTATCTTTTTTGGTTTGAAGACCTAGTGGTAATTCAGGATTTTTTAAACTTGCCTCGGACGCATCCCGATAAGTATACTTATATATATTTACTATTTGCCCTGCATGTGTCTGTTAGATGATGAGGTCTGTGAAATGGATAAGGAAAGACCAGCTGAACCGAATTTTAGGATTTTCCATGTCATGTTCTTGGGTTGTAAATATCTGAGGCAGTAAGGTTTGGTTTGTATGTGAGTGAGTCATTGTTCAATTTCACATAAATTCTGACTTCAGCTCAAGATTTCCCAGACTCTTCTTTTGCGTTCCAAAGACTTGACTCCAAAAGTCCAAGCAGATTCAACCAGCCATTTAGTTAAACATAAACAAACGCCTGCTTCCTCTTTCCAAGACACAGAGGAATTTGACGATTCTTCCCCAACTGACACCATCAGAGAGGGAAAGGAAATGAATATGCGGGTTCAAATTATTCTCACTTGCTTAGCTCGTCCACTTGGAGAAAGTCCCGTTCACAACCACCATGTTTTTGATGGCAGCAAAGGCTCAACGGGAGAAATTAAACTCGACATAATTTCCATGTTTGTGACTTTGTTTAAATTAATTTCCATCTGTTACAAATACAAGAATAAAGATGTAGTTTGCAAATTGCATATGCTTAACTTATTGTGCCAGTCTTTTTCAAAAGGCAAAAGTCATCATAAATAAATGGTCAACTTTGTCTGAGCATAAAATCCCCAAAATAGAATTTGAAGAGGAAATTAGCCTAGTACATGTCACAGAATTCTCATCTATAATTTTTGCTATGCTAAATGCAGGTTAAATATTTTATAACTGACTGCTATAAACAGAATGAAAATTCGTCCCGCAAATTGCACAGAAATGGGTGTCAGCTAAAATTAAATTGTAATTAGGTTTGTGGCCTTGATTTATATCGTCTTTGGGCCAGGCACGTGTCGTCCTTCATCCCTTGGAGAAATTATTATTCAAGACAAATTGCATCTTTTAGAAAAGAGAAATTTTGTAATTAACACACAAGTAAATATAGTAAAACTTTCGTTGGTGAAAATTGGCATATTACAAGTATCTACACGGTCATTATGCAATAAGGTTGAAATGTCAAAACTGATTAATGTTTGTTAATGAAGCTAGAGATGGAAAATGAGATTTTGATTGAACATCAGTAGCACGGTAAATCAATTTTGTTGCTGTTGTTGCAAATCTTAAAGTAATAATATACTACTGGCATCTTTCTCAGACCGCAATTAGATTTACTTTGTTTGTATCGCTAAAGTTAAAATGATCATGAAACTGTGAGACTTAACATTTGACATCATTGGCATTGCCAATTTGGAAAATGTCATCCATCTTTAACTCTATTATTTACTTGATAAGGAAGGCAAATTTTCCATTAAGTAAACACATGAACAAAGTAATTTCATTTTAGGGCTTAGAGTTTGGTGGCTTCATTTCAATATTACATACGTACATCAATAAAGCGGTTCCAGGTAAATGGGCGATTTTTGATTATTGGTCTCTTTTTCTCTGCTGCTACTCATTCAAGCAGATGGGAAATATTTGGCTGAGAACTGAAGTTGGTACAAAAGGTTGTAGATGCTCATCTGTTCATGTTCATACGTCGTCCGTACGGTCGAGCGACAGATGGTTTATGAAATCATGGAAAGTTTGCTTGGACGAATCAAGTTTAGAATTCCAATGAGCATTCAGAGAAACCTCTCTCACTGCTCTTTCGTCTTCATCTCCCTTCATTGTGGAGAAAAGTTGGCAAATCAAAACGAGAGAAAATGGAACTGGGTTGATAGAAAATTGAGAATCTCAAGAAGTGAGCCACCCAACCAAATAAAACTGAAGAGAACCGTTTGTTCAAATCTCATGTTTTTTCTAAAGTCTATAAAATACCAAGGTATGCATATCTGATCTCTTTTCCGCCTTCCAACACATTTCTCCTCCACAATGAAAATAAGAAAAATCTAATGTCGGCCAACTTTGATGCTGATTCGGAATCAGGATTCTGTGTGCTTTGGAGCCTACATTCTGAACACAGAAATAGAAAGTTGTAAAAGGAACGTAAACTGAAATGTGAGATGCATATGACGACACTGCACTGATGGGAAAATATATATCAAAGGAAGGACAAACAGGTAACTGCATTGTATGGTTCCATGATAATGGTACTATAAAATAGTAAAAACAGACCTTATTTGGATAGGGCATTTTTTTTTTAAATTTATAAAAAAAACGTTCGTTTTTTTACAGAAATCAGAAGTTACAAATTATAATAAGACTAGAAATTTGAATATGTTATAAAATTTAACGTACCTTACATATCATCTCATTTGCATCACAAATTTTCAATTCCTCTCATACGATACAAGAAACAAGGACTTGGGTAGTTTTGTATCTCATTATATTTCAGTGCACGAAAAGATCCAAATAATGAGATGGTTTTTAATGATTAAATTGAAAATAGAATGTAGACGAATTGACTGTACAATTTGAGAGGCACTCGGAGATAAAAAAAACACTGCAGTTAGGTATTTACCTGAAGTTTAAATTACTTGTTTTCCATGTTAGAAATTGAGCGTGTGATGCGTGGCCCATGTATATATGTTATTTTGATATTTATGTGACATTTACAAGCTAGATATTTGGACAAGACTATGCACATAGGAAAATTTGGCATGTTGAAACGAATAAATTATATTTTTGTTTTAAATAATACCTTAGGGCTCAAATG
>JAQIXN010002107.1:0-13306 GCA_034698145.1 Proisotoma minuta
GTGGTCCGTGACAGACGGACGGACAGACGGACAGACATGACCAGAGCAATAGCTCTCCAGGTATGGCGAGCTAATAATCTAAGATTTAAAAACAAATTGTTTAGAATTATTTTGCAGGACATGTTTAGCTTAATTTAAACTTTTGATATAGAGCTAAATTTTAAATGATTTATTAATTCCCAGGATTAATCTTAGAAGTTGTGAATAAGGCTGAATTTCGTTTTCTCTCAAATGAACTAATGACTAACAAAAAGCTCAAATTAAGTGACCATGCAGTTCTCAATTTAGACCATCTCATTCATTTCATAAAGATTACTTTGTACCACTGGCATTCTGGGCTTTGAACATGCCAAAAGAATTATCAAAGTTATCCAATTGATGATCACAAAAGTCACAATGATTATCATGGAGGTATGTGATCTTTCCTTCTCTTCTCGGAATTCACAAAAATACTTGTTGAAAATCTTTCCTGTATCAGTTGTGAAGACGGGTGAATAATTCTTTCCTTTGTTATTATATACTTTTGCATGGGAAGTGGCCGCATTTTGGGCTGAAATGACGCCAAACTGGTAATTTCTAGGGTCATTTGAATCTACATCCACTTTTTGGAATTGCACCTCAAACTCGAGGTAACAAAATCCAAGAAGGGCACAGATTTCCTCAGAGGAAATGCCAATCTCGTTAACAGCCTCTGCATTAAAAACACATCTTTAAATAGTATTTTAATTAACATCGATTTTCACTTACCAAAGTTGAGATTAACATTTGCCAGGACAACAGCCAAGCAAGTGGAAGCGTCTTCTTTGGCTTCGTGTGTCTTGCACAACGTTGTCATGAATGATAAGTGCTCTCTCTGATTAAAGAATTGGAGTACTTACTATTTTATTCATTAGATAAAATTTCAATTGATTTTGCATATGCATTCTAAGTATTTACCTCCATTGAGGAAACTTTGTTTGCATGTTCGATTGTTGCCTTGCAAGCCATGCATTTTTTCTCCTTGGCATCCGTGGGATTAAATGCCGTGTTCCATGTGCAATGAATGCAATATGGCGTTGTTTTGCAGAGTTTGGCCAGTCTTCAAAATTCCAAATAATTTCATGATGAAATTTTCATCTACATAATTTATTAATCTGGAAAACTTACTGTATATTTCTGCATGTTGAATTTAGCTCCAATTCAATGCAGTTGAAAAATGTTTCCATGGATACTGAAATATTCATAGTTTTAATTTATATGTATAACTTAATAAAACTAGAAAATATTTTGCATGCTTGGATACTTCTTAAAAATGTATTGAGATTCTTCTGACTATTTTAAAAACTTCTTCAAATCATTGAGTAATTAGATATTTTGGAGATTTATCTATTTATCCTTCTTTGTTAAAATTTTAAGATAAATATTTAAATAATTTGCCAGTGGCAGGAGTTAAACTTGATTTTTTAAGAAAGAATTCTTTGCTGAATGTTAAAACTTGGCTTACCAGCTTTAGATGGAAATAAAATGACCATCAGAATTATTATAATTAATCGTTTCATAATTATTTGTATTGTATTGTGTATGAACTAAATAAAATGTCTTAATGCTGCAAAAGATTGATTGATGCTTATTCGGTACTTGTTTTGATGACTTTCTCCACGCAAATGAGATTATTTGCAAGAATGAGACGAGGGACAACAAACTTGGGATTAAGACGCGTCTCTGCAAATCTATATTTCATGGATTACGTGTAGTTGCATTAGGAGCTCTCCTGCGGTAATTCTTCATCAGTTATTTACGTGCTCAAAATTTATAAGATGCAGTGTAAGTGTGTCTTGTACTGAAAGAGTAGAAGGTAAACAGATCACAATTTTGGAGCCACCCTTGACAATTTGACAACAAAATTAATTTTGTGGATGTTAATTGGATACTGACAAAATAAGCCAATTTTGTTTGATTTAATTTATTTTATTGAAACATCAAGTTTGCTCACGTTTGAGCTTATTACACTTGATACGAATTTAAATTTTGATGGGCAACATTTCATTGTTGTTACTGGAAACTATATGTGGTTATATTGTTTCATTTCTGGGATCTTGACCTGGGATCCTGGGAACTTAACCTGAGCATTTAAAAAATGCAAAAAAATCAACATGTTCAGCTGACAGATATACGAATGTAATCAAAGAAAAGCGATCTCTTTCTTCTTTGGAATTTAGAAACTAAACCCTAAAAATTCAAAGAAAATATAGGTAAAAGCAGTAGGAGAGAAAAGTGAGATGAGACAAAGGGAAAGTGAACTCATATATAGAAATGGGAAAAATGAGAATATCACAAACTTCACTTGAGGTGCTATTCATTAATTTCTATACAATTTTACAAAAGGCAAATTCTAAATTGGGCTAAACAGTGCACTTTCTCAATAAGTTTCAAATTATTTAATTTTATTGTAAGCGAAATATTTTAGTGGCTATGTAAATTCTCCTCAAATGAGATCATGAACTATGAACTGGGGAGAAGTGTTGGGAAATTGAGACACCATCAATATTTTATATTCTATGTAGCATTTATTCGTTTGGATTCGCAACGCGAATTTCGCATCAGTTATTAGTTGCGCAGATTTCTAATCCACGAATTTGCTAAAAGGTGATGGTTAATTTAATTAAATCGTAGAGTCAATTTCAGATTGGATGGATTTCACTGTCTGGTTGAAATTTCGTGTTGACAGGATTAATTAGCCTGGCTAATTAAGCCTAATTGTTTGTGGCTGTGACCGACTGAAGATGATGGTTAGCATAGTTACATTACTTTCCATTTCATTGTTGTAAATCTGCATATTCATTTGCCTGTTAATTCTCAAATTATGGATGAGATGAGATGATCTACAGGTACATACATATAAATGAAGTAATTATCTATAGCCACATACTAAATTTAACTTTTAAAAAATTAAATTTAAGAATAAATTCCCCTACGCTTACCAATAAAATTGCCATGAAAATACAGGTAATTTATTTGTCACCCAATGCACAAAAAAATGAAGAATTTTGAATTGCAAATTTCTTTTATAGAGATATTTACATATCTACAATTTTATTTTAGGGGAAAGTAAATAATTGTCAAGTACATTCACTGAAGTAGTGATCATTATTAATTGCATAGCTATTCATATAACAATTCATGGTGTAATTGAATGCTAAAGTATGTGCTTACACGATGCTTCCTTTCAACAGAACATTCATTTAAAACTTTGTGCAGACATTCTCGAGTCTCCCAATGGACAATTATAAATTAATTGTTATGAATTTTATTATTTTTTGTGCTCACTTTACTTACCTATTCCAAGCATTCCTATTTTTCGCACATATGTAAGTATATAAAGACAAGCAAATGGCAAGCAAAATATTGGGAAAGAGCAGCTTCAAATATGTAAATTCCAATTCCTGGGGAATAACTTGAACTCAAGTCCCTTTTGGTTTATTTTCTCACTATCCCAATCACCAATAAATCTAAGATTAACCAAATATACACAAATATATAAATACATACAATTTCTAAAAGGATCTTGCTTTAACTTTAATAAATAAATTACCTTAATATTTATTTATTTACTTGAGAGAAACGAGTTCATTAAAGTTATATTATGTATTGGGTGCAATTAAAAATCAGCATGACAAAAATGTCACCCGTTTGCTTTTCTCAGCTCAATATCTTTCTTTCTCCAGTTGGCACTCACAATCTATGTCATCATTCGTTCTACCGCTGTAACACCAAAATACAAAAGCAAGAGGTAGAAATAGAATTACAATGACAGTTCCAAAAATGATATCTCCTGTAAAGTCAATTTCCTCAGACACAGCGTGGAATTTGCGAGACGTAGGGATGTCACAGTTTGTGGGATCTGAAATAAAGTTTAGCATTTTGTAAAGCCATCATTGTGTGCGATATAATATTGTAGCAAACTTTGCAATTTGTCAAATTTTATTCTTTAATTGAAAATAGTCAGTTTTCTTTACTTACCCACGTTTCTAGCCAAATGCAATGGGAACAAGATGAAGAGCAAAATTATGCTGAAAAATCCAACCAACTTCATTTTTAGGCACCTTTTTAATGACTATTTTTAACTCATTTTTTAAAGCTATTTAGACGATTTGTTGTTGGAACGACTTTCTCCAAGGAAATGCGATTATTTTAATGAAATCCTGGAGATTGAGAATTGTTTGTCCACAATTTGGGGAATCAATATTTCATAGCGTTGTTGTCTGTGGTAATTCTGCTTCAGTTATTTACGTGTCTTGATTTCCTAAGGAGTCAACAAAGTGATTAGGTAAAGTAATTAAATGCTTGATGCGATTTGTATTCACTTTCTCTGCGGCTGACTTGTGGACAACAAATTGTGCCAAGTGTCAAAGCAACCAAACATCCATTATATATTTATGAATTTACGGAAATTAACTTTGAAATTGTTTTAAAATTCATTTTAAAACATCATCTTCTGTTGCCTTAGAATTTGAGGTTGGCTTTAAAAATTACAAATATTTTCAACGAATTTCCTTTAGAGTAAGTAAATAGTTAGTAAAATTTGTAATAAAAGATAGATAGGGATAGGCCTTATGATTAGCAATGGAGGCAAGTTGAGATTTGAAGGAGAAAGTGAAGCTGCTCATCTTTCTTATGCTTTAAAATTACATAATGCTTTATGAATTTTACGATGCAAAGATCTCTGCTCTAAACAGTTGTCGTTGACATTAACTTGGATGCAAATCGGCACAAATGAGTTTTTAATTAATAAACGGCTGAGCTGTTAAAATGGTACGGAGCTACCTGAAGAAAATTTACAATAACTGGAGGTTTTACTTTGAAATTCATGACCTCAAACGCTCATCTTGACCCGTTGGTCCTCGTCAACTTGCTGTCTCCAAGTCCCTGGGTCAAAGGATCACAAAATGATCAATTTGCCCCACACTATTTGAGAATAGTTAGATTGGAAGTTCCCCTCATTAATTTACATTTTGAATCATTTTCGAGCGGTACTAAACAAAGTTTTCGCTCAAAAACTTTACCTCTGAAAAATTTTGGGTTGTTTCCATGGCTGAGGAAATTGAGCGTTACCTGGCTAAAGTAAATTTCCAGCATACATTTGACAACGCCAAGGGAAAATTGGACGACTGGGGAATGATGTTTTCGCCCGTCTTCTACGCCCGAAATCTCCCTTTCCAGTTGGACCTCCAGAAGTGCAACAACAAAGGAATCTACCTCCATCTTTTTTGTAAGTAGTTAAATAACAGGCTTACTTTTAATTTAGGATTTAAATGTTTTTTGTTTGTTAGACGCTGGGCCATCAATCTTTGAATTTTCCTGTAGTTTCGAATGCCACTTTTCTGTAATCCGTCCATCAAAGCCAACAATTCAATCAAATGGTAAAATTAATGGGGTTTTGGTAGTTTAAAATACTAAAGTTAATTGTTTAGGACTCCGTGGTACTTTCAAGGAGTGGGGGCCTTACCACATCCGTCAGTATTTTGAAGGCGAAGATCTTTTTGTAAACGACGCCTTAACAATCCAACTTTCTTTGTTGGTTAATGAGCCAGAAGGAATTGAATTCCAGCCTCCGAAGGAAAAACTGCGGCAAGTTCTCCAAATTGTGGAAAATAAAGTTCAGAGCGATGAATTTGTCTGTCTTTTGAATTCTGGGGATTATTCGGATGTGAAATTCGTCGTAAACAGAGATTCCATAAGGGTAAAAGCCCACAAAGCAATTCTGGCAGCGAGGTCAGACGTTTTTGCCCGAATGTTGGCCGCGGACATGCGAGAAGCCAAGGAAAATGAAATTAGAATTGACGACATGGGAGCCCCTGCCTTCGAAATAATGCTACACCACATTTACACAGGTCAGTTGGGATTTCCAAAGGGGATTAAGATTGATCTGAAGATTTGCCAGGAATTGGTGGATGCAGGGGAGAAGTATAACCTGCAAAGTTTAAAGGAATATGCAGCAATGGCCATGACGGAATTTGTTTCTCCGGAAAATGGATGGGAAGTTTTCATGTTTGCGGAACTGCGGAGAGCAGAAGTGGCGACCAAAGCGCTTGCTTCGTATTGCGCCAAAAATTGTAGGGAAAAGATTTTAGATTCTAGTCCAAATTAATTCTTTTGCCCATGGCTTTGTATTAATAAATAACAAAATTGTGGAACTCAATAAATTCTTTGTTTGACAGTAATTTTTTTATTTTTAAAAAATTTTTTTTTTGGCTGACAACTTACAAAGGTTGCATTTTTGGGCCCTAATTGGAGATTATTTAGGTATTTGGATCTAAATAAATCTAAAATAATTTCGTGGTTTAATAAATTGAGGTAAATTAAAATAAGGTGTCCTCAAAATTCTAAATATGGTTAAAACATGGTAAAATTAAGAACAAAAAAACTAGGAAAATATTTGTACTGTAGAAACTTTATTCGTTGGAAGTAATTGGAATCAACGCAGAGTTCATAAAGAAATTACAAAATTTGAAAAATCCAAGCACAGTAAAATCAAACCTTTTTCATAATTTCATACACATTTGCCCCATAATACATACTAAGTTCCTTGGTCGCAGCTTTGGCTTGGAATCGAGTCGCAAACGAAAGGAGTTCCCAGGCATTTTCCAATGACGCAAATTCCGTCATCGCCATTGCTGAGTATTCCTTTAGATTCTGCAGATTGTACTTCTCCCCTGCATTGACCAATTCCTGGCAAATCTTCAGATCAATCTTAAGCCCCTTTGTAAATTTCAATTGACCGGAGTAAATGTAGCGGAGCATTATTTTTAGGGCCGGCGCTCCCATGTCGTCAATTTCAATTTCACTCTTCTTGGCTTCTCGCATGTCCGCGGCCAACATTCGGGCGAAAACGTTAGATCGAGCTGCTAGAATTGTTTTGTGGGCTTTGACCCTTGAGGAATCCGCGTTTACGACGAATGTCACATCCGAAAATTCCCCAGAATCCAAAAGAGAGACAAATGCATCACTCTGTTCTTGGTGTTCTACTATTTGTAGTTCTTTTCGCAGTTTCTCCTTCGGAGGATTGTAAACACTTATTCCTTCTGGCTCGTCCATCCAAAGTGACACCTCCAGTGTTAAGGCGTCGTCCACAATAAGTTCTTCGCCGGGAAATATTTCCGAAAGACATACTTTGTGGAAATAACTATCATGTTGAAAGACGCAAGACATTTCTAAATTAAAGTAAAAATTGGTTCACGTACTTTGTAAATTAAATTAACTTTACCTCCCGAATGAATTGTTTTTAGGGGGCTGATTAGGGAGAGCTGGAATTCAACGTTCAAAGAACATCCCTCCTCAATATCAATATCTGGGTTTAATAAAGCGGACAGAGTATTTAGAAACAAATATTTTAACCAAAACAGCTTAAATTATGCTTACAAACTAGATCGCAGCAAATGTCGGTGTCTGTGCTAAAACTGCTAAATAGAGAAAGTTGGAAGGCGAGATTTCGAGCGAAGAACTGTGGAGAATACATGTCGATATTCTTGTCGAAAATATCCTTGGCGTTTTCAAATTTGTGTCGGAAAGTGACTTTCGCCAGATAACGCTCGAATTCCTCAGCCATCGTCCGAAATGTTGTTTTCAATAAATTTTGTTTAAATTGTAAATTGCTGTTGCTCAATGTTCAATTTCTATTTCCCTTCCCGCCAGAAAACTTTGTTTCCATGCTTTCTGGAAAACGAACAGAATTATCAAGATTTTTAAATCCAAATTGGATGTCCAAACTTTTGACTCGTGTCTTATTCTGACCCTAATTTGAATTTGAAAATTTGTAACTTAATTCCTTGAAGAAATTTAACGAAAGTACTGACTGCAACTGGATTTAATTATTCAAATTGTGCTGAATAAAATCACAAGCCAAAATATTTACCTTTAAAGACATTTAAACATCTTTAATTTGAACTTAACTTCAAATTAGAACCTTTTGTTGTTTAATTCCCAGAAGCGGATGCATTTAAGAATCCCAAAGTGAAAAATCATGAAGACCTTTTTCTAATTGCTTAAAAAAGTCTCTTCAGGACTTTTCCTTTTGAGAGACCATTTCAAAGGATTTTGATGTCATCCAAACCGAATGATAAAAGTAGCCATTCAATCAAACCATTGAATTGTCTGGTATTAATTCAAAAGGCTACTTTGGTCACTCAATTCGAGTTCTGAAGAATCCAAGCAAAGGCATTTATTCTGTATTTTCGAATGCTTGAAAAGCCGCAAGTCGAGTGGAGAAATGGATTTGGAGAAAGTCCCCAACTTTCACCTCTCTTACCAAAGTCCAACTGACTAGAAAGATGAAGATGAGGCTCAGAATTAATTTGTTGGGTTGTGAAAGGATGGGTTAGTTAAAGTAAGATGAAAATATTTCAATTAATGAAAAAATATTTGAGATTATGCCTTACACAACTCTTATTTAGGTATATTAAATGATCAAGGGAAAGCATAAAATAATGATTGTCGTAAACTTTAATGAGTGAACTAATGATAAATAATGGAATGTAAGTACTCATTTTCACTTTGCATAAATATCTGCTGCATAAGAGAATAATTCTTTTAATTTTAGATAGCCAATTGTCATATCATTTAAATGTAGTGATAAAAATGTAAATGAGCTGAACTATAAGTTAAAAGAAAGGGCTTCTAATTATCTATCTGTAATATGATTAACTTTTATAGAATTTTGTAATTGCATTTTTTTTATATAATCAACATAAAAACGCATAATGTTAACAAATAGATAGATCTCAATTTGAGAGCATCTAAAAACAAATTCCGATTGTAGAAAGTTTTGTGACGGCAAAACTAGGATAATGTTTTTTAATTATTTTATTCAAGTGCTAAATATTTTATTGAAAGTAATTAAGCTTATAAAATAATTATATTATGTTCACAATTTCTGTTAAACTGGAAGTTTGTCCATTGTCCAATCGGTCCAGAATTTTCTGCATAGACATAAACCGTTCAAAAAATTAATACGGGTCAGGTAAATATCTTCACATGCATTACCTGCACAATTGCTGGCTTATTCGTTGACAAAAATCATTCGTTAATTTGTAAGTAAGGAACAAATCAATTATATCATTTGCTTTATGGACATATCTCTGAAAATTATTGATAAGTTTTGATCTGATGTCGTGCATAGAGTTAAAATCGATCGATATTCATCAATTTTTGAATAATTTGACAAACTGCATAATCACATTTTTTTACCAAAAATTAGTCAGTTGTTTTAAAATAAAATAATTTTAAAATTTATTTAACAGTTTGAAGCAAAAATGACATAATATGGAGCATTAATTATTATCAATTCTCAGCTAGAAAAGTAGCAAAGCATTAATAGTTTGTGTGACAATTTCTTTCAAAATAGTTACTTTCCATCCTTTGTCTGCAACCCCAAACATTGCAATATTTGCCGACATTGGTTTCAAAGATTTTAACGCTCTATCAGAAAACTTTGACCTCACTTCATACTTCAATAAGCCCAAATATTTACTAGAACTCTCATGAATATTCGTTGTGGCTGGCAGAGTCCAAAGTTGAAAGCTTAAATTTGAAATTGCAGTCAGGGGACCCATAAAATAAACATACAAATTAATTTTCCCGTACAAAGCAATTGTAAAATAATTACAAAGAATGTTTAACAAACAACCAAAAAACAAAATTGGGGGAATTACATAATATGCAAATTCTCTATTCATATATTCCCAAAACAAGTAAAAAATGTTGTAGACATTTAGCCTCTTTGTCACGTCCAACGGCTTTTGTCCGCTGTCTAATGATTGTATTAACATAGCCAACCAAAAGGATACCGTGTAAATTATTAAAATTCCAGTAACAATTCCCAAAGTTATACATTTCCCAGCTTCAATGGACGCCAACTCGATTAAGATAACTCGAATGATTTTTGCAAACACGGAACAATTTTCAAGTATGTAATAATTGTTCATGTTTATAAATGGATCCACATCAAGGGCCACAAAAAGAGCCGTGAAAATCGGTAATAAGATGGACCAACTGTATGAGAAAATTTTTATTCCCCGACTGAATAATCGATGCTCTTTTTTATCAGAGCATTTTGAAGGCTTGAGACCAGCAATTTCTAAAAGACGTAAAATTAATGAATAAATATGACTTCCTTTTACCTTTTATCAGTGCCTCGACGCAAGAAATATTATTGAACATGTCCACAGCCTTCACGTAACTAAACGAGAGGATATATGAAAGACAAAGCAAAGAAGCGGAAGCCGACCAAAGATAAAAACAGACCACAATTTGTAAAATATCATTTCTATTAATCCCAGTAAAAATTGAAGCAAGGAGCTTGATTGCGCAATAAATATTGAGGAATAGGAAGACACAGGGAGTGAGTTGCATAAAGATTTTTTGTTTTTTGGGTAAAGTTAAAATAATTCCGGGACGTGCAAGTTTTTTATTCATTGTAAAAGGAACGACGGAATATTTTCGTGTCCAGTTTAATGCAAATTCTGCAAGAGTAAAAATTGTTTCTGAAACCATTTTAAAGGATGTTATACCTAGTCTGGCTTAAACTTTGGATGAATGAGATTTTTTTTCTTGCAAATAATTGACTTGAATAGTTCAGCTTAAACTTTATTGCAATGAGGATTTACAAAATAAATCGAGTTCATGAAAAACTATTTAAATTATCTACATTCACAATATAAAAGGACGACCCAGCAAACAACTGCCACGACCTAGGCAAGTTCTAGATCAAACTAATTTGATACAATTTTAATTATTATCTCAGTGTGTCCACCAAAAAGCTGAATTTCATTCGAAACAATTGCTTTAATTTGACCAGCAATTTAAGCCTATGTTACAAACAGAGGAGGGCGTTAACGGTACTATCAACAATTGCCATCAAGACGCTTCCCTTCCAAGCTTTATTCGCCACCCCGAAAAATGCATTACTACCCGCTATCGGTCTCAAAGATCTCAACTCTTTAACAGCCAATTTTGACCTAGCGCCATATTTCAATTTTGTCAAATAAGCGCTAGAACATTCATGAATGTACGCGCCGGCTGAAAGTAGAGCAATGGTAACCGCAATACCGCAAACAGAAGTAACCCCACTCATCAACCAAATGTACAAGCTAACTTTTCCAAACAGCGACAGGCAAATATAATTAGAACATACTATTAACAAGATGCCGAAAAAGAGTAGATTTGGAACAAGATGATAAACAAATTCGCTGTTGATGAGATTCCAAAATAAACTATAAATCCTGTAAACAAACAACTGTTGTGTAATTTCAACCCTGCTCTTTCCATTATACGATTTGTCCAATCGATGCAGCCAACGGGATGCGACATAACCCACGAGGGAAGAAGCGGTCAATCCGAGACTTAAACACCTCGCGATTTCAATTCCCATAATCTCTATTAATAAAAGTCGGATGGCTTTTGAAATTAGTGGAAAGTTTGCGGGAGAAATGAAACAATTAACGAGTTTTTCGAATACGTCTTTATCCATATATACAAATGGTGCGGTGAATAGCGGAGGAGAAATTGTGGTGATGGTGAAGAATAATTTTACTGCAGCGATGATTATTTTCTGTTGTTTGGCTTCGGCAAATTTCAAGCTTCGAGTGTAGGGAGCAATTTCTAAAATGGGTTGTAAATTTTAATTAAATTTCCGTATTAAAATATTTCCGTTACCATCTATTAATCGCTCTATAGGGCGGGCATTGTTGAAGATTTCCGCAGTGACTGTATACTTGAAAGCAATTATGTGAGAAGGATAAAACAATAGGGATGTTAATGTCCACGTATAGAAGAAGCCCATGATTCGAAAATATTCGGATGGATTCATTCCCGTGTAAACTCCATGAAAAACTTGTAGGGCGGCGAGGGCGCTTGAGAAATTTAGAAAAATTGAGAGCAATTGCATAGTAACCTTTTGCCATGTGGATAAATTTTTAATAATCATTGGGCGTCTTAGTTTTAAATTGATTTTTATGGGGACCACGGAATATTTCCCTGTCCATTTTAAAACAAAGTCAATCAACGGAAATAACTTTGCGGCTGACATTACGAGATAAATTGATGACTGACGCTTTTTACGATTGAGGCTTTAGGAATAAGTTTGCTTGGAAAAAGTTAAAATCAATATTTTCTATTTCTATCAATATTTTCTATTTCTATCAATATTTTCAGAGTTTTTCAGTATTGCATCAGCTAATTGTAAGATTAGATCAAATTATATTTTGGCTTTAGTCTCTGACAGGATATGCTTATATAAGTATATTGAGCAGGATATTTTTGTTTTCTAGAAACTGGAATAATTTTATTACTAAAATAATGTTATTATGTTGTGCTGGAATTTCCGATGCTTAATAAAACTATTTTTTTGACAATATTTTGTATTTTTAGAAATATGCAAGCATAATAAAAATAGATTGAGGATGTATTTGGTTAAGAAGACAAAGTAATACTAACTAAAGTAAAAGTAAAACTAGTAATTACGTTTTGGATTCTAGGAAATGGATATTTAAAAATATTTTTTTTATCTTGGAATGAATAGTTTGTTCTTGGTCGAATTTTCACAAATATTTCCCTTGTTTTATTGTTGATTTAAGTGATGATTAATTAAATTTGAGTATTCAGAAAAGCAGACGTGCATTAATTGTGCTTTTGACAATTTCTTTCAAAATTGTTGCTTTCAATTGTCTATCCGTCAGCCCAAAGAATGCAATATTTATAGACATTTGTGGTAGATGATCTGCATCAAAGATCTCAAAATCTCAACTCCCTCAAAGTCCCTTTGACACAACCCCAAAATTGAATTTGTCCAAATACTTTTTAGAGTTCTCGTGAATATCCCGGAAATTCTAGGCTAACTTTTACTCTGTAATATTTACATTATATATAATGTATATCTAATTTCTACTTGTCAAATTTGAAAACCTTGACAATGTATATTTAAAGGGAAACTATACCCTTTAATAGAAATATGTATCAATTAACAAAGAAAAAAGTTATTTTACATTTAAACATTTATTAATTCAATTTACTTGACGTAAGTACATAATACACATTGATATGCCTAAATTTTTCCTGGATTAATTAAGTCTTTGTAATAACTATAAATTGTGAATTATAAAATTTCTTTCCATAAAGAGTTTAGAGAGGCGAAAATACGTTGGGAAGTTAAGGTTTTGTATCAATCGAATAACTGGGCTGCAAGTGAAAATTAGGGGTATTAGAGAGGTTGAGAAAATTGAGATTGTGATTGTGACTGTGACTGTAGGTCACTACAATCAGAATACGCGTATTG
>JAQIXN010002108.1:0-13306 GCA_034698145.1 Proisotoma minuta
TATTAAGGCCGGCGAGTCAAATCAAATGTTTTACCCACCGAACCTAAGATTTTTTAACTTGTTTATATTTTTTTATTGTTGACTTTAAAGTGACCAGCAGATGCTCTTAATTGTTGAAATAATGTAATGATCTATTAATCTATTTAGTGACAAAGGGGAAAATGAACTGGAAAATAAGATAAAACACACGCGTTGCAATTGTGCACTTAAATTTGAATTATTGAACTTAATAATTGAAAATGATATTAAATTTATTACGCGAAAATATAAAATACAGTGGATGTACAAATATCTGTATTACGGTCGATTTCCTTGATTTAATTTCATCGCATTTTTGACAAAACAGGGAAATTGAAAAAGCATTCCAGAATTTTTCTAAGTTGGATTAAGGGCATTTTTAAGATCCATTTAGTTTGTTTTAAAGAGTTATGTGCTCGTTTGACCACAAATTGAATAAAAATTGCATAAAAATGTCGGCATTTGGAGATGAATGTGAATTTCACTTTGTGTAAACGGAAGTGGGCCCAATCAATTTATTTCTGTGCCGTTGACCACCTTCAAGCTCATCTCCAATCTCATTCCAAGAAAGTGGAATTTCATCTCTCGGCTCGGACTTTCTCCTCTATTAGACTCCAGTGCTCAAGACTAAATAAATTGGAGCCCTTCCAAAACATTTCATTCATCCTCATTCACTAATATCAATGTTCAGGGTGTCTCAAAAATAGCATTTACTCACTTTCATTTATTTCCCAGTGTTGGCTTTTCTTTGGGAATGCGGCTGCTGAAAAAATATTCTTTCACAGGATAAAAGTAATTTTACACTCATTCAAGTCTTAATTGATTTTTACTCTTTAAAGAACTGAAACTGTTTTATTAAAACAGCAGATTTCTACTAACGTTTATTGAAATAATGTCACATTGCTGGCACAGAATAAGGTTTTTGTTTTGCCAAAGAATTATTGAGCTGAGCTTGGCATTTTTTCTTCGCTTATTGATTGCTATTGCTATTGGCTTGACCTGAGCTTTGTCATAAATAAAAGGATTATTTTCAGCAAAATTCACGTGAGGAACTTTCTTCAACGTAAGCCTGGATTTGAGGGAAAATTTCTCAAGAAATTATTATCCGCCTTAAATGTCCGACTTGTCTTTTTTGTTTCTTGATACAAAATAATAATACTAGGGATATTTTTGTAAGATGTCTGTTGCAATGCGTATACTCGCTGCAAATAAATATACATGCTTTTTAAGGAAGAGTTGAAAAAAATCTGTTTCCGGTTTCCTGTGGAACTTGTCACCGGTTGCTTTATCATCCAGCTCAATTCGTTTATGAAATGGTCTAAAAGCAGCATGAGAGCATAAATGGTATCAAATTGTGACAATTTTTCGAGGAAGATGATAATGGATAAAATTAACTCGAGTGATTGAATAAAAACAAATGCTTATCATCATGTTCCGAAGCAATTTAAAAGTAAAATTTAGGACTCGAAATCTGGCAAAGCTCGCCTTTGTAACTTGACAAGAAAATGTATGTAGCTCAATAATATTTGGGGATAAAGTGAGCTAGAAAACTTTGTGAGTTCTTCTACTCCATGTGAAAGACTGCAAATGAAAGGAGGG
Organism: Proisotoma minuta; assembly: GCA_034698145.1. Classification (NCBI taxonomy): domain Eukaryota; kingdom Metazoa; phylum Arthropoda; class Collembola; order Entomobryomorpha; family Isotomidae; genus Proisotoma; species Proisotoma minuta. The sequence continues at coordinate 1,618 of JAQIXN010002108.1, forward strand.
CATATGTAACAGATAGTTTTTCTGAAAAGCCATAAAAACTATCTGATTGCTCAGAGTTTGCTTTTGGATTTAGTTACATTTGAAAAAGGATGTACTAATTTTTTTGAAAGTCAGAGCACGTTGAGTTGCCTAAAGCAATGCAAGTCACAGTTTGTTCTACTTTAGAACATTTCTTGTTTTCATACTTTTCATATTGAAAATGTGGGTGAAAACTTTTATGCATATACATATGTATATATAGTATGACTTTTTCTTGACTTCGAAATCTGGAATGCAAGTTTTTGTTCAAATTATGCAACAAAATCGATCTTGGACAAAACTTACAATATCAAAGTTTTTGTATTGATTTAAAAATTTGTTGAATATTACAAATAGTTTCAAATGCAGAAATACTTTATACTTAACTATTTAACTATGAATAATACAAAATTAAATCTATTTAATGTATATCCTGCGGTACTATATAAAGCGTAGTCTTAAAAAATTATAAACCATTAGTTCACATTATTTGCATATTTAAACTATTGTTTGTTAAAACTATAATTTTACAAAGGAATGAAACTGACTATTACTAATTGCTAGACTTTGCACTTGAGGTTTCTTTCCCACTTGACACTTGCTTGTTTTCCTCTCCCCCAAAGACTCCTCCCCCTAAACTCTGACTCTGACCTTCCTGAGCACGGGTCGAGCCCCCCGCAGGGGTCACGGGTCGGGGTTGACCTCCACCCAACTGCACGCTAATTGGGTTGGGCAAAGAAATTGACTGGGATTGTGGACCTGGACCCCCAAAATATTGTTGAGGTCCCCCATTTCCTGAAAATCTACCTGGAGCAAATCCTTGAATTTGTCCTTGTCCTTGTCCTGGAAATCTTCCAGAGGCTTGGAGAGCTGCAAATTGTTCGCGACTTAGAGGTTGTTGTTGTTGTCCTTGGCCTTGAAAGTTTCCTTGACCTTGAGGGAAGCCTTGTCCTTGGAATTGTCCAGGGAAGCCTTGAGTTGAGCCTGGGAGTCCTCCGTAAGGGTTAAAGTCAAACGGAATGCCTTGAGATTGAAATCCTCCCTGCTGGGGTCTGGATAATTGTCCCCCAAACTGTGGGGACCCCTGACCACTTTGCCCCTGAAAACCTCCTTGAGGGGAAAATCCTTGTGGGGGAAACCCTTGAAAGCCTTGTTGGGGGAAACTTCCAGGGAAGCCTCCTTGGCCTTGGAGATATTGTCCCTGTTGACCTTGTCCTTGTTGGGGGATGAATTGCTGTTGAGGGAAACCTGTGTATTGGTTTTGATCATCCCCGTCGTCAGAAGGGCCTTGTCCCTGGTATTGTCCCTGAAGTTGTCCCTGAAGTTGTTGTTGGGGAATGAATTGTTGTTGGTTCGTTACGGGTCTTTGGTTGATTCCGCCACCCAAAAATTGTTGTTGAGGGGAGAACCCTTGGAATTGTTGTCCTTGACCTGGAAATCCCTGACCTGGGAACCCTTGTCCTTGTTGTTGCTGCCCAAACCCTCCCTGTCCCTGGAATCCTTGTTGTTGAGCAAACAATTGTTGGATTTGTTCTTCGGTAAGTTGTGGAAGTTGTTGTTGTGGTCCTTGGCCTTGTCCTAAGAAAGGGCGTCCCTGTTGTTGTCCAAAATTTTGCCTTCCTCCCGGTCCTCCAAATTGACCCCCAAGATTAACTTGACCTCCTTGAAGTATCCCTTGAGGTCCTAATACTTGTGGTCTGTAAGCATCTTGAGCCCTTCCGACTCCTCCCCCAGGCCGAACAGCCACTCCCTGCTTTTCTTGAGCTTGGGCAGAAGTTTCCCTGTTGCTGGGATCGGAGCTTAGTGTATTTGGAGGCTCGTCCACAAAACCATCTTCGTCAGCGTCCTCGGAATATCCGTCTAAATCAACGTTTGGAACGTATCTCTGTTCCTGTTCTTGTTCCCTTGAGGGTCCTCCACCGCGGACGGGTGAGAAGCCTTCATACTCTTGTCTTTGTCCTCCTTGAGGGAAATATTGCTGAGGGGCCTGCCCTTGACCTAAGACACTTGGACCCTGACCCCTTTCATCTGGAGGGGAGCCTCTGAATTGAAGCTGGACGTTGGGAGAAGGTCTTCCTGGCTGGTATTGTGGGTAAGAGTCTTCCTCAAACTGACCACTGTAGGGAGAGGGAAGGGACTGTCCTGAAATGGGAATTGATTGACCAAGTTGACCCGGGGGCCCTTGTGATTGGGGTTCATAAGATTGGGGTCCTTGAAACCCTTGACCAGGGGCATACTGCTGTGGCGCATATTCCCTTGGAAGTGTACTGAACCCTTGAGCATATTGTTGTTGACCAATTTGATGACTAGGGACATATCTTGGTCCACTCGTGGGCCCTAGCGGACCGGGAGAAGGACTTGCACTTGGAATTGCTCTGAAATATTGTCCATTGTTGACGTCTTTTGGTGGGGCGTCATCTTCTGGTTCATCATCGTCATCTTTTTCCTCATCCCCTGACACTTTTTCAGATTGTGTTTGGGCTGCAAAGTTTTGATCTGCCCTTCTTTGGGGAGGGGGGAGGGCGAGGGAGGGAGTGGATTTGGATTGTCTTGAAAGATACCTGGGGGCAGGAATTTCGTCTTCTTCATCTTGAGCGTCTTTTGATGATTCCGTCTTCTCCCCAGCAGTATACTCCATCACTTTAAGCTCCCCGTTGGCGTCCACGTAGCCATACTTCCCTTTGACCACTCCGTCCTTGGAACGAGTCTCAACTCTGAAAATTGTCAATAATTATCATGTAATATGGCATATAACCACTTGAAATTAATTAAAATGCTTTTTGTCTCTTTCTGATCTTTTCCTAAGCCAAGGATGAGATAAGTTAGAACTTTCTCCGTTATTAAAAAGACTTAAGAAAGGGGAAGAGCTGAGTCTTGGATCTTTTCCAAAACATTCCACACATTGCCTAAAAGTGTTCATTTTGTCCATTTGAGACACACTGTGGGAAATATTGGCCTTGCTCTCTGATAAATTATTTTTATTTCATTGATTATCCAGCTTTTTCCCTTTCATAAGTAAAGATAAGGCAAAAAAGTTTCTTCAGCCATTTAAGATAATTTACAATGTGTACTCTCATGTCTAATTAATATTTATTTTCATCTTTGTAAAGAAAGTGGAAATAAATCAATTAGATGAAAGACAACATAAACTTTGTGGATTCAAACAAAAATGTTGGGCCAAAAAGCTTTGGCTAGAAAAGACTCAACTATTGAGCTGAGCTCGCATCTTTTCACTTATTGATTGCAATTGGATTGACCTGAGCTATTGTCATAAGAAAGGATTACTTTCCCCGAAAAATATCCACGTTCGGGGATTATTAGAAACTTTTTCTGAGCCGGGGTTTTACTAAGGGGAACGTGGCAAGTTTTTAGTTTGATTAATTTTTATTTTTACCTGAAAGAGCCATCATCCGCCTCGTAGCCGAAGGTGTATCTTAAGTAAATGGAAGTTAATAATAATTAATTGTAAAATATATTGACATACGATCCATCTTCATTGACTTTGTTGATCTGCTTCATAATTTTGGCTTGTTTTGGATCCTCTCCCTGCTTTCCCTTTGAAGAGGCTTGTTGGATAGAATTCAGACCTCGTTGTGGACTTGCTTCGCTCAGGGTTAACACCCATAATATCTGAAAAATGTGAGATTGTTTCTAAAATTGCAGATTATTTTTTACTTGGATAGTAATCATATTTGACTACGTTTTGCATGTGAAAGAAGATTTTCAGCAAATTGAGGTTAGAATAACAAAAAATTGAAATTCTAAGATCCATAGGTGAAAAGACGTGCATCCCGAATTTTTCTTAAAACTATTTTTTATATGCAACATGCATACTTTTTGTCTCATTTTGCTTGAGACATTTGCTACATGAATTATGCAAGAGGTTTTTTTATCATTTTACATAATTGTTTGTGTAGGATTAAGTAGACTTTAGCCAAGAATTTTAATCCTTCCTGATTAATCTCGTAAAAATTTAAGACCGGTATTTCAGGCATTTTTGCAGGAAGTTGTTCGTTCACGCTATTACGCAACTGTTCTATATTTAGTGCATCTTAAACAACTCGCACCTCATCTTATTAAGGAAAGATGTAATCCCAGATAATATCTTATCTTTGTCTTATTCAAGACGGCGAGTCATGAAGCGTGATGAGATAGGGCTAATTTAATCTCAGGCTCAAACTGCAACAATAACAATAGTCTTGCATTGCCCCGAATGTGTCAAAAATGACGTGATCTGATATGACGCTTTTATCTCTCAATTTGGAAAGAAAGTTGTAAAAAAATCCTTTCTCCGGTTTCCTGTGGGACTTGTTACCGGTTACTTCATCATCCAACTCCAACTCCATTTCTCTTTTTATGTTTATTCCGATTTCTTTTCATGTTTTAGGATATGATGTATGTATGTACATGCCAAAATAATATAAAATAAACCAACAATGCCGAAAAGTTTCCTTTAGTCGGAAGAAAGAAAAAAATCATGGGTTTGCGTTTGCTTGCATTTTGGCTCTCATAAATATACAACTCATTTATTTTTTGTTGTTAAAGTTGAACTTGGATTTGATAAAGTTTTTGCCAACAGACGTGGTTTTAATTTTAATTTGTTTCCTTTATCCCAATGACTCATCGCCATTTAAAAGATTTAAACTGGAAGCAAGAACCTTGTTGAAATGCTGCTTTTTACCTCCAAAAACCAATTAATAAAATAAAATTGAAGTTATTCAATTTGTGTCCAAAATTTATTTTGGTATTTCCCCAAAAGTTCCACTTTACCTAAGCATAACCTTAGATAAAAATTAAATACAAAGGCTGCTGGAACTAATGGCAGCTCTCAAGAATGCAAATAAGCCCAAAAACCATAAATAATTTTCAATTGAAAATCCCTACCTAAAGCGTCCTTCTCTAAGGTTGCTGATCATTCATAGCCGCACCATCCATTGTTGATTAGCGTAACAATGGATGGTAGCTAATTCAATTTTCATAGTGTAAAATGCGGATAATACAATAATCTTGAATTAGATTCATGAAAAATTTGCTAATTAAATTGCAAAAAATCAAAAATCTTACCAACAAGCTTAAAAGCTTGATTTCCATGATTTGCTATTCTTAAATTTCCCAAATTTTATCAAGCTTCCTGACAAAAATAACTTTAAAATTCCACAAATTAGGAAATTGCTTAATTTCCAAAAATCTTCCCCCTAAATAATCTTTTGCTGCCTTCCTGTAACAAATGCAAACTGAGACTGGAATGACTAAGACAATTTCAATAGCTTGGGTACTACCACAGAAAATGGACATTAACTTGAATGAAATTGAGAGTACCCAAAGTTTGTAAAGTGATGCAGTTTGTATACTCTCCTTATGCAATTCAGCTTTGGGAAAAAATTGTTTGCGTGCTGAATATACGTAGTATAAAAAATATGTATCAAAATCAGCTAAAACTCAGCAGGTAGCTTGTAATAAGGATCTATAATGTAGTTCATAAATTCTTAGCGTAAATTCATAATTTAATTAAGTTTTTTTTAAATAAAATTTGCATCCGCGTTGTTTTTTTTGTGTTAGTTTGACGCCGATTTGGAAAAGATTGATATGTTTTTTACAGAAATTCGGTCTCGTCATCTAATTCATGAGCGAAGATAATCCGAGCGTATATCCGCTTTTATAGCACAAAGAAGATTGTCTCAGACTTTGAATTCTAATCATATCATGTCATGATCTTCATTTTTTATTTTAATGGTAAAATATCAATTATTTGATTATCAAATTTCACATTAGCACAATAAAATTTTCAAGTGTAGTGTGAGAATTTTAGTAATAAACAAATTTCTAATTTTGAATTACAAAATAGGGGAATAAAAGTGAAAAATCCATCACATTTTTTTTGTCTTTGATTATTTACACTTTCATGTTTTAGAAAAATTGTAAGATTTGATTTAAAAATGCAAATTGCCCCATTTAATTTTTAATTAATATTTCTTGCATTATGTCACCTTAATTTTATTTATTTCCTTCATTGTCTTTACGCAAAGACGCGTATCCAGATAAAACATAAATTGGCCAACAAATGCTGTTCGCTGCGTGGTATCCTTTAAAGTTTAAACCTTTTACGCAATCGTGTGTAATTAATGTGGTGGCCACAGCACTAAAACTAGCACCTGGTACATTTTTACCTGATGCTTAAACAATGTTTGTGGTTTTATAGACCTTCCGTTTTACATTTTCTAGAATTTGTCATTTTCCCTAAATTTGCTTCTTTGTTTTATTTTACTCCATTGTGTAGTTGTGTGAGTGGTACAATTGCGAAGGTTAAATCCACACAAATTGTGGACCTTGTCTCATTTTTCAAAATGTGGAGTTGTCATTTCCCATCTTAAATATTAAAGATTTGCAATTCTTTTTGACCAAAGTAAATATTTAATTGAGATACCGGAATTAAATTAACTGAGGAAATGGGAAATTCGGAAAAATGCAATTTTTCCTGTGTAAAACAAGGGCAATTTTTATTTTTCTTAAATAATTAGCTGCACTTGGTCTTGAATCAATTTCAAGTACTTTAAAATTGAAGAGTCATCATCATCTAACATTGCATTGGATTGTTGAGTTAGCTAATTGTTGCTAAATTTGACAAATTGGAATTAGAGCGAGAGGAGATGCATTTCATGACCATTCTTTTTATCTCAGTCATGATTCTTTTGAAGAGATTGAGTCATTATGAGAAAAGAATGCATCGTTTACCTTCATCCCTAAATATCGTGGCTCAAATATTCCAAAATTAATATTACAAGTTTATTTGTGGAATTTGGTTGTAGCATAAAATATCGGTCAGACTATATTATCGAAGGTTTTATTGCCGTTTAGCCAAAAATAAATAATAAAGTTTGACGTGTAAGCTAAGCTAACCCACGCCTTTGTATCCATTTCTTTCCTTCCTAATTCAAGGTTTGTTGATCCATAAATTATCGAAAGTTGGAAGATTTCTTACATATTATTAATTCCACAATTTGGTATTTGCATTTTAAATTATGAATAAATTATTATTAGCAAAAATTGGTTGGATTCAAGGTTTCGCACATTAATTTAGATTCATTGCTAATTATGATACCCAATCAGATGTAAAACACAATTAAAAAGTGGATATGAAAAGGAATTTTTACGATGCATTCCTTAAAATCTCATTTCATAAGCAAAGTCACAAAAAGTTTGATTAAAACCCAGCTAAACAGATCGTGCAGGAAAATTATCTCACTTTGGGTGGTTATTAAATTAGCGTGCTTTGCTTTGTTTAGTTGCAATTTTGTATTAAATGGTTTTGATTAAGACATGACATTATATTATTTTGCATTTTGTTGTACTAAGCTATAATTTAAATCTACAGTTTAATTTTTCCTTAATTTATGTTTTGTTCTGCTGCTACTTGAATTGTTAGAGAACAGGGCTACTTTACTTTTGCAACATCGCTGCTAATATATTTTTTCATTAATTTGATATTGTCATGAATGATCATGTTGTTCGTGTCTTATCGTGCCGCGACTGTCATGAGTGAATTTAACTTTTTCCATCTTTTAGATGTGATTGGGATCACGATTATTTTGTTTTATATCATTTTAAATAACTAACAATAATTTGGCAACTTGTGTTATATAGATTTAATGTAGAATTGCAAATCCCTGATTTTTAATCAAGTTTCAAAGTTTTAACGCTAAAAAATCAAAGTTGGTCTGTATAATTTTGTCATAATTTAAAGTGACACCAATAATTGACCATTACATCTTTCGTCACCTCGTCTCATCTTCTTTTCTTGCGGCATAGCATCAAAAATCAATTAGCAAAAGTTGTCGCTCCACTATTTGACATGATACATGAGTTGATAGCTCTAAATTATTGCAAACTTGACATTTCATTTTTGACATTTGGCAGTCAGCTTTGTTAAGTAAATACAGATATCTGTAACAATTTCGCAAGAGGTTGGAATGCAGTTAAAACTGCATGCTCTGAATTATTCATTTTCATCCCACTGCACTAGCAAAGTGTCAATCTTTTAACGAGTTGATCTAATGTGTGAGGTGGTGAAATGTGTTGAATGCACTTATTTACTCATTAGCTTAGATTTAGATTAAAAATGGGTCTTGCGTAATATAAAACTGTAGCTTTATTTAAATATTATCTGGTAGGAAATGAGGTAAATTAGGTAATTTAGTAGTATAAAACAGAGTGCTATAATTAGAGACAGAAATGGAGTGGAATTGACATTTGACACTTTTAAGTAATTTCCGCTTCCTTTTAAGGATTTAGATATTCTGCTCATTTTCAGAGGAGTCGTTTGTTTTACTGATAAAAGTCCATATACTTGGATTCCTGCTTCTGCTTCCTTTTTTGTAATTGGAATTGGAACTTGAAGATTGATAGCTTTCGTCTGACATGTTGGAAAGTTTCAATCGTTTGAGATCTTTGTCTGAAAATAGCAAAATTCAATTAATTCAATTAATTTTTTAAAGTTTTTTGTAAAATATTTTACTGTGGGATTTTGCCCTTTTGTCTCTCCACTTTTTCCTGACCTCTCTGGAACATCCGAAGACGACAAAGATGTAAAGTCCGATTGCGGAATGAGGGAATCTTAGTATGAACCACCACCAGGACATTGGGTCCTTGTCCGCAAAGCAATAGTCCAACGCTAAGCATGTAAAAGGCATCCCTGTCGTAACGAATAGTTTGGCATACAGAGTTTTCCTGAAAAACATAAAAAATGAGCGATAAGATTATAAAATTTAAATTTACGCTCAAATATGCACAATCGCAATTAAAACTTACGACTCATTAAAATCATTTTGAGCCCCTGGAGTAGCAAACGAAGTGCTTCTCTTGTGTTTGTAAATAAGGATTGAGGTTGACAAGTAAACTCCGAATTTGAACACAAACTGTATCATTATGATGAACTCAATTGCATCAAAATTTAAGCTCATGCATTTCTTCCAAGCCAAGTCTTGAGGACGCATTCTGTAAGATACATTTGAAAAATATTATTATGTTTACACAAAAAAAAGATATTTGACGCACGCAAAATATTCTCGCCAAATCTCTCCGCCGACATAAAGGATTAAAGGTGCGACCCAAGTGGCCAAAAGCATCATTACAACTTTTCTCTTGGAAGTGTTTGGAATTCCAATTTGGGAATTCATCTTCCTAAATAATTTTAAACAAACAATGTTTTTGTAATTGTTTTCATTCATTGGAAATTTTTCGTACCAAAAACACCAAAAAATGTCCAAACTAACAAACATGCAGGCCGTCCCAAAGACACATCCCAAATAAATAAATCCATGATCTGAAAATTTCAATTTTATTTAATAAAGTTTTTATTTTTTTTTCAGAGAGTTTCCGGCCTTACTAAAAAGTTTACACCAAAGATTAGCCTGCTGGTCAAGATTATTGATGTAGATCAAGATTTGCATCCCATGCAAAGCACAAGCAGCGCAGTAACTTGTGAAATATGATATCAACACCCATTTCCTTATATTTCTGTGGATCTTTAGGTAAAAGAAAAGGAAGAGCGTGGCCAAAATAGGGAAACAAGTTGAGATGCTTGATAACCCAAAAATGTAGCGGTGAAAGGTCTAAATTTAAAAAATAATGGCTTAAATTTAAATAAATCTTTCTAATTAAATTAGCTTACAAATTCAGTGAGGACATTTTCATCCAACTGGCAAAATAAGAGAAGGGGCTGTTCTCCGCAGACCTGAGAATTTATTTTGAAAAATTCCGAAGCATTTTTAGCTTGGGATTCCAAACAGTTTGTCCAAGAAATGTTGTCCATGTCCACGCAGTAGCTGGAGAAATTGATGGGGATCCAAGCTGCCCAGAGAAAGTAATCCAACCCGATTTTAATTTCTGGAGTATTTTCCGGAAGCTTTTGAGAAAATCGGTACCTTAATAATTTTGAGAATGTGACAAAAATTTTGAAAAAATAAATTGTAACTTGAGAGTTTACCAGACTCCTTCTCGATTATCCAGCAATTTTGTTGAGATCCCTGAACACTTTGGCATATTTGTTTTATTATAAACTACTTCATAAACTACTTGTGAACTATTTCTTTGTATTTCATAATCGTTAATTTGTACAGTTTTTGGCTGAATTTCCAACTTTATGCAGCTAACTCTTTGTTCCCTGTTATCTCTTAAAATGTAATTTGGTTGACAACATTTTCTTAATTTGACTGGATTTTGTTGTGATTCGGAAGAATTTGTAAAATGTAACAAAACTAAAAGGAGTAAAAATTTCTTTCGTTTCGTCTTTGGCTTCATTTTGCAAATAAATGTTTTAGTAAACTAATTTGACGTAACGAGTATTTCCAGTTTTTTGTAAACCAACATTTCCTGGAAATTCTTTAGGCTCTTAAATTTTGCACCCATCTCGAAAATTACACGCAATGCAGTCTGAATAAAGATATTTTAAGTGGCCGGGATTTAATTAAGGCTTGTGAGAAAATTGTTGACCCAGCATTATAATTATTATAGGAAAATGATTAAAGGTAACACGCTATATAATTGTTAAGGTGTTGAGCGGAGATTAGACCCAGAAAAAAGAAGAAAATATAAAAAAAAAACGTTTAAACTGGACCAGTTCTGCTACTTTTGCTCTTGAGTACAATGTTTACTTAAAATACAATTTAACTCTTCATCTCATTAGCCACTAAATTGTGTGGACGTACACAAATGTTTTTATTTGCGGTTAGTTTTTGTGGAAATTATGGTTTTTTGGTGTAGACATATCAAGCTATGAAAACAACAAAACTGAGCATTATTGCGTTCTTATGTAAGACCTTGATCTAAATGCATATTCTAAATGACATATTCACTTATGCATATTCACTTATAAAAACTGGAGACAACCTTGGACCTAATAAATGACCGCAAAGCATTTTTTACATTGATGAAAAAATAGGGACAATTTATTTTTCTAATATTACCTCACCTAAGAAAAAACGAATAAAGAATATACAACAATAAATCAAATAAGTATATAAGTCACAAATAAATTCATTTTTATTATTATAGCAAATGGTTTGAAATACAACAGTGTGTATGGTATGAATAAATAATAGTATGTATTTAATCTTCTTTTTTTGCTGCCATTGGACAGATTTTTGAATGTTTCGACTTGTTGGTTGTTTTCATGTGTCGGCCACAATCGGGACATGTAATCCATTTACGGAGTTGTGTGATTTTCAATGAAGTAGTTGTAGTTGATGAAGCTTGTTTCTTGCACTTGTGTACATATTTAAGATGTATTTGTGTCATCAGGATATTGCATTTAGGACATTTGAATTTTGGAAGTTTCGGATTCTTTTTTACTATTAAATTTTCTGGGAAAGTGACTGTTGGGTCCTTGTAGTGCCCTTTGTCATGTTCTTGAAATTTTTGCTGATTATCAATTTTTTTTGTACATTTAGGAAAGTAACAATGGTAGTATCTTGTCAGGTGTTTGTCCTCAAGATGCTTCTCATAAGTTTTTCCATCGTTGAATTTGATGTTACATCCATCGCGAGTGCACGTTTTAGAGCTTTTGTGCTTGTTCGCAATGTGAAATCTGACTAAATCACTTTTTAGCCCGAGTCAGGGCTTATGTAACCATCGTGTCCGTCTGTCCGAAACACGATAGGGGCCAAACGGCTTAACC
>JAQIXN010002109.1:0-13296 GCA_034698145.1 Proisotoma minuta
ACCGACAGACCGACAGACCGACAGACCGACAGACCGACATTGACGATTCTATAAGGCCATTTTCATGGGCCTAAAAATCAAATGTCTTTAATATTCAACATTCTTTAGACTTTTGTGTCTGTAAAACATCACAATTTTTCATCGAGTCCAAGCTAAGCCAAAACAAAGAGTATCGAATTTGTTTCTCACTCTCACCATGAGACTAAAAGTATCAACTTACACCCAAAACAAAGTGTGAAAGGGTCAGTTACTTAATAATAAGGGTATTCACATTTATTACCACCCACACAAACTTAAATCTAAATAGCTGCTCTTTTTCCAAAATAATTTATTAATTTGGGGTGTTGAAAACCTTAATGAATGCAAAGTTGAGGATTGATGTTTAACATATTCTTTTAGCCTACCACCCACAATCCAGTTATGGCCTGACTGCCTCTACTTTTTCCGCAATGTCTTCCCTCGTTGGGTGCGGAGGGGGAGGGGTCAGTGGGGGCAGAAGGAAACGATCCTGGTCTCGAGCAGTCTTTTCAAGTTTGCAGAGAAAAGGGTTGGAAAAAAGGTTTCAGATTCAGAAATATATAACAAAGCCGGATAGAAGGCAGTTGGCAGCCACGTTGGGGCTTACTGATGCTCAGGTCAAAGTTTGGTTTCAAGTGAGTTTTTAAAGAATTTTAGAAACAGGGAATAAGTTTCTAAATATTTGCTGTTTTTTTTTAAAAAAATAAAGAATCGGAGGATGAAATGGAGACATAGCAAAGAGGGCAAAGTTACCAGTGGGGTCGGAGAGGGGATCGTCATAAATGCGGCGACATCGTCCACAACGACCACGCCACCAGTTGGCAAGTGACATTTATTTAATAGCATACGTCCCTGTATTTTGTAGTCTTTTGATAATGCCAGTAGCTTTATATATTTATGAAAATAAATTTGCAATAAATTTTAAAACACATTTTTTATTCACATTTTTATATGATACAGGGTCAAATTTTATTTTCAAGAGATTTGCCAATTATTAAACATTTCCCTCATCAATTGCTTCCAAAAGTTTAGTTGCGGAATGACAATTTTTTTTAATTTTTATAATTCCATTAAAAGGAATTTAACCAAAACTCAAGTTTTTTTTTTAGTTTTTTTAGAGGAATGAGAAGAAATTGAGATGAAAGTTTGTTTTACCCTTAAATACATAAGTTTTTGTGTAACAATCAATTTTTTAAAAGTGACATTGTTGCAACAATTGAACAACACCAATTTTTTATCTTAAAGATTATTTCAATTGAATACAAAATTACATCTATGAATATCGGGGTTGATTTGGTTCATGTTCAAGTCAAGGTAAAAATAGTTAAACTGCATCAGCCATTCATAAAATATCCAAAATATTTCATAGTACATTAATCAATTAAGCGAGTGGACAAGTGCATGATGAGTCAAGCGTGCAATTTAGTTAATTGTTACACATTTACGGAAAACATTAGAAACATCAAAGCATGCCAAGTAATTAATTACGGCATGCCCAGTTTTAGTTACATTATTAATTGCCTATTAAGTTATTAAATAAATACAGGGTGTCAAAATTAAAAGCATTGTAAAGTTTTTTTTCCAGTTCCTTCCAACTTTGTAGTGACACCCTGTATAGAATACAATACAAACTTTCCATTAAATTCCATAAAATTGTGCATTCATTTCACAGTCAAGTCCTTCCGCTTCAAACCTCGTTCAAACCCTTAAAGATATGAAGGACAGCTTAATATCTAATGTAGGTATTTAGGGTTTAATTATATTAGTTTGTGGTTTATCAATACACGTAAATTGGCAAAAATAAAATAACTTATGCAATAGCCAAACAAATCTGTACACTTAATTATTTACGAAATGTGCGTAGTTTAACAACAATACTTAAATTTAAAACGTTCTTTATACATGTTTTAGTACTCTTTTCAGTGCCATCTTTTTGGCCTATTCTCTCAAGTGAATGAGTGAACAATGCCAAACAACTCTCCAAACACTAACCCAAAACAAACAGTACATTTCATTAATATCACACTTCCCATTTATGTACTTAATCCCCATAAAATTTAAACAGATCACAAACGCAATTAAGCATAATTTAAAAATCTTTAATGGACAATATTTTTTTAGGTATCTTAATTTATCAGTAGTTAGTTTTTTACCAAGGCCAACGAGTTGTGCTGAACAATTTGTGATTTCAGGTTCCATATTTGTTATATTTAAATGTGCATTAAAGTAGCATTTATAGTAAAGTAGATCAGATAGCTCTCACAATTTCAATTTGTATTGTATGAGAGCTTATATATATATAAGTAGTATAGGATATTTACACGCATCTCAGAGATCATAGATAGTTGCAGGGTGTGTTAGTATTTGCAGGTGTAAATTATAAACAAACAATTAATAAGTATCTACAATCTACAAGGAATTTTTCCAGTTTGCTACTTTTTACAGGTTAATTTTAAACAAGATTGTCGGGAACGCTGGGCCAAATACATATTTCAGTAAATGTGGGCCACTACTTTAATTTAATTTATTACGTAATAAGACAAGACAAGGTGTAAATCACAAGGGTGGGAAAACAAATAAAATATGTATCTACATAAATGTAAAAAAATGTGGATTTTACATGAAAGCTCGAACATTCATTTTTTTTGAAATTTAAAGAAGCGGGCGGATATAAGTACATTTGCGCAATTTTTACATAAATGTTTTGATTTGATACCACAGATAAACATGTCTTGACTTATAGAAAGATATACAAGGAAGGTAGAAGATTTCTCGTTAATTGGTCTCAATTAAGCAGCAATTACCCAGAGGAGCTTATTTTAATTGGTTTTCTCAGTTCTGAAAAGAATTCGGTGAAGAATTCTATAAATATTTGGCTTGGGTTAAATTGGATGTGAGTTTTAAATGTAATATTATAGTTTATAGTTGCTGGCGATATTTATCACTCTTCCAATATGAGACAAGTGAATTTCATTTCTCCAGTTAGATTAAATTACGTTAGATGGCGTTGCATTAAAATGGCAGGAAGGAATTTTAATTCAACGTTACAGGGGAAACTGAGATGATCCTGTACTTATTAGTAAGTGCGAGTTTTTTTAGTCAAGAGGTAATTAAGTGCGGCTTAGAAAACTAATCATGATGAATTATGACACGACACACAATCTTAATTAATTACTTCGGACAAGTCCCGCGAGATGTCGCGGGTAGTTTGTCTTACTCTACCAAGTTGAGATCATTTGGAAACTACCCATTTCTCATGAATGAGAGGTAATGAGTTATTAGACTAGAGTTTGATGATTACAATTAAATTAGATTTTGACAATAAATGGTAAGCTTTTTAGAGATAGTTAACTTCAAATATCACAAAAATTCCGCAACAACTTTCATCCATTTCTGCGTTAGTTTGCTTTAGGTTTTTAGTTGGCGTGGACGAATTCGAAGAAGCGGGGAAATTGCAAATTGATGATGATTTCTTTAAAAAAAATTATGTCTGAAGGACATGCCATCGACACATTTGATCTCCTGAAAAATTAGCGTTATTGTAAACGTAAAATTAGCATTTAATTTTGTAATGACTTTTACCTTGGGCATCACACATGTCCTCCCAATGAGCCGTTTCTTCATCCCCTGAAGAACTGGTGACCCCAAAAGAGAAAAACCCCAATAGTTCCCGCCTCGTCACCCCCTTTCGTCCATAAACCGAGATAATAAGACTGACATCTTGAAGTTGAAATAGAGCCACCTGGATTTAGATAAGCATAATGGGTTAAATATTGTATCATTCTATTTTGGGCCATTAATAAAAGTAGTTTTGTACCTGGAACATGAATGTTTCTTTGAAAAGTGGATTAGATTGGGCTCTTCTGAGGGATGTTTTAGCCCGCCCTATTTCCTGTCCAGTGACGCTGAGGAGACCTATCTTCACATAAGAGTCAGGTGCACGTCCGCCAGAAAGTTGTCTGCAATTGAATAAAATACATCAATTCAAGTTGTAGCCTTGCCTCGGCTCGTGACTGGGAGAATTAAGAGGAAGCAATAAACAAGTTGGTTACAAATTGAGCCCATCGAAAATCGAAACATTTGGAGAGCAAGATGGATGAGATGGGATACGAAAAGTAAATGCGAAACTTTCTCCTTCAAGGAGAAAGACGCAAAAAAGAAGAGAGAGAGAAAAAAATTCTGGGAATGTGATGTTCTTTTGGAATAACTGTATTAACATTTATTTGACTTTTCATCCCAACTTCTTTGAAGAAAATCGAAGATGATCTGGTATGAGATATGTATTAAAAAATGCAAAGTGAAAGTAGGAATGCAATATTAAATTGAAGATGATGGAAAAATCAAATAGCACCGATATCCAAGTGGGTCATAAATTATGCAGAGAGTGGATCATAATTCACTTTCCTACAATTTGGGCTGAGCGAATTTACCTCGAGTCACTTTCTTTTGTGTATATAACAGACGAGCCTCGTGGAATAACAAATAATGAATTAATAAATGCAAAGATAGTTATTAGAGAAATTTGGTTACGTGCCTTCCCTTAAATAAGACAAACGTAAATAACGTCAATAAATAATTAAATGCGGAGTTTATTGGAAAGGATTGAGAAAAACAAAGATAAAGCACTTTCTCCCCGAATCCTTATTAATTTATCAGCATTCCCTGGATAGCTATAATTCAGCTACGGATATTCATTTCATGCACCTCACCTCCAATAAATGTTTGGGAAAAGAGAGAAAAAGGTAAATTAAATTAACCAAGCTTTAGTTTTCCCCTTCATTTCTAATTCATTGTGTAAAAGTGCCAGAGTTTCTAATTGAAAAGTTTGTTTCGTAAAAAAAGACCAAAATGTTGATGATTGGAATCGAAAAAGTTTGTTGGTCTCAAAATAAATTTATTTTTCAGCGTGTCCCTTTTTGTTTGTTTGCATCAATTATTAATTCCGTACCTTGTAGCCTCAAATTTTACAACAAAATCAATAAGTTGTGGCAAAAATTGAATATGAAAAATCATTTACTTTTATACCCACTCTGTATTCTAGCCGAAGCCACAAATCTGCGGCTTTTCCAGCCGAACAAAAAACAACATATTTTTTATATAACAAATTAATCATCCGAGGCAAACATCGCAACACTTTACTTAAACTTTCTATGCTTTCTCCAATTTGATTGTGCCGGCTGTAAGCGTCTGCTATGTTATATGTGACCCTGGAGAAATATGTTGAAAGTGGATTACCGGAAATGAGATCCTTTGATGATTTCTACGGTCAGACGTCCCGTAGTCCCATTGTACGCCAGCCCCACCATCAGCTCGGGAATCCCACCCGAAATTGAGGCCGTGGACGACGCGCTGTCACTTCGGGCCAAACTTCCGCTCTCTGATTTCGACTCCCACTGCAATGGATGACATAAAACTTTAATTACTCCCTGCCCATGAATTACAAAGTAAAGTGTGACATTTAGCTACCGATAGATGATAGCGAGGTTCAAAATTGAGCCACATTGTAGTTTCCATTTCCAAGTGAAGGGATCCAAATCCGAGGACTGCTTCCCCCAACAATCGTTCCCTTCTCATCCGTTCGCAGCCGTAGAGTCGGAAGCGAATGCCCAAACTGCTCACATCCTCTGCAAACAATTAATTGGCCTTTAAAGAAACTCTCACCAACAAATTACTCTCATTGGACCTGGCACACTTTCACCCAAATCGATGTTTAATTTGACGTCTAATAAATTACGGCCATTGCAGTTCATTAAATTAACCAAAGTGGTAAGCTATTATTTGGAAGCCCTACCCCTTTTTTAGTAGTTTCGTGCAGGGTGAGACAAATTAAATTGGCCATATATATTGATTAATACTAAAGCCTACAGAATCGATTACTAGATTTATTGCTCTTCGGCCTCCATTGGAATGTTTAGATGTATCTTACAGAGGCTTGTGAAATTGGGAAAATGGTCAAAGATTTAACCACATTTTGACTTGCCCTGGGCAGTGAAAGGCGGCCATAATTGTTCCAATAACGTTCTCATCCATGATATTCTTCCTTTAGTTTACATATTGTATTCTTTATTATCTCCTGTGAGATGTACATTTTCATTACTCCCACCAATAAATTACTTTTGCTATTTTCCTTGCCAGCAGCTAATGTATATTGTAATGACCCCTGCTCGGAATTCGCATTCATTAATAATTTAAATTCCATCAACCTTAACTTTCTCTTGGAAGGAAAAGAAAAACTCACCACGCGACCTCAAACAAGGTCAAAAGACTAACGTCAGCAACAAAGTAGCAAAGTTAACATATCTAGGTAAGTAAACAGGTTGTTTGGGTGTTGCCATTCGTGGAAATTAAGTATATTTGGATGACATTTATCTATTTTTATCACACTAAAAAACAATTAGTGAAAGTCAATACTCATTAGCACATTGCAGCTTTTTGGGGCACGCTCAGATTATGAGTTCCTAGCCGAAATCTCATTAAATGAATGTCAGCGGGTGTTTGGAATTTAGCAGAGATAAATAACTCACCAGGATTAACCTTGTTGAACACGAAAGTGTCCATGAAGGATGGATTTTCTCCGGATCTTACTTTTGTTTTATGCTTCTGCTTTCTCTCTGGCAGCAAGACCAGTCGTACCTGTAATATCATATTAGTTAGTTCATCAATCTAAGGTTGGGCATTAGGGTCAAGGTCATACCTGGGTATTGTTAGCCCCACCCACATCTTTTGGCGGCACCCCTCGCACTTGGATGACGTGAACCGTCATTTTCCTTGGGGCGGCCTCGTAATCGAAGGCAACCTCAATACTGCCACATTGCACAGGGGACGAAGTCCCTAGTCTCTGCACTCCTTCCACCAAAGACAACTCTTCAACCTCAAAAATGTGGTCCTGTGAAATATCAAGAAAAGAAAATTAAATTGAGGTTTAAATTATTCAAGAAATGTTATGCTGTAGGCAGGAGAGAAATTTAAGAGTCTCAAATTTTATAGATGCAGTAAAGCGTTTGAAATGAAAATGAAAATTTTGCGAGGTGTCGCAAAAAATTTTTTTATTAGATGTCATGAGTTCAAATGGTACGTGCAGGAAATTTGTTGTTAATTGCTCTTCATCAAACTAGTTTATGGTTGTGAAGGCCGTGAGACAAAAAAAGATTTGACTGGAGTTTCAGCAACATAAAGAGCTGCATTGTATTGTGATGAAGGACAATTTCTTAAAGGAAAACTTGTCCTGATAAATGGATAAAAATTGATACTTGCTTTATACATTTCTTGGTCTCATTTCTCAATTACATTTTAAGCATGAAAGCGAGCTCAATATTTGCAATTATTTGTGCATTTACATTCTGCATTTTAAAATGTAATGCAGCAAACATTGTCATAATTCTATCATGGTAAGTATTTAGAAATTGTATTGAAATCAAACTGTCTCAAAAAAAAACAACTTTGCAATAGTTCAAGTCAAAGCCATCGCATAGTCCACTGGCCGGTAGTGGAAGCCTTATTGGCCAAAGGTCACAATGTCACTTATATCGGCCCCATCGGTCCAACCCCTGAAACAACAAACCCCAAAGTCACGGAACTTCACCCCAATTCAACGGTTGCTCTAACAAAGGCAATTCTGGATGATAATTTCGACGTGAATCACAGAGCGAGGGGAATTATACCCCCACTATTTCTAGTACTTGACTACATGTGCTACACAGTCTGCAAATCCATTATGGAAAGCGAAGAATTTCAATCATGGCTTGAATCAACACCAAAAGTTGATTTGATCATTTCAGACTTTACTTCAGAATGTGGCTTTGGACTTGTGCAAAAATTAAACTCGAAACACATTTTATTTGGTCCTCTCCCATTAATGACAAAGCATTTTGAATTTTTTGGGATGAATGCAGAAACTCATTCCATCCCCGATTGGGATGTTACGAGAGAGGTGCCACTGGGTTTTAGGGATCGCTTGGCAGGAGCTATGTTGCCCCTGTGGTATAAAGTAGTAACATCAATACTATTTCGATTTGGATACAATGCAGTTTTTGAAAAAGAGTTGGGACTGAAGAAACCTTTGAGTCTAGATCAAGCATACGAGCTCACAAATTTGATTATCACGAATGGAGATTACGTTTCAGATTATTCGAGGTCTTTTCCACCCTTTGTTGTTAAAGTTCCAGGACTTCATTTAAAGCGAGAGGGGCAACTTGAAAAAGGGTTGGATAAGGAAGTTAAGAGCTTTATTAACGAAGGAGAAAGTATCGGAGTCATTTATATTAGCTTTGGAACGGTTGCAAAAGCCCCCATGCTCCCAATGGAACTCAGACAAATATTCTTTAAAACTATCGAATCTTTTCCAAGTTGCAAATTCATTTGGAAGTGGGATGGAGAAAAGCCGAAAGAAAGCTACCCCAAGAATTTACTCCTTCTAAAATGGGTAGATCAGCAGAAAATTTTATGTATGTTTTATTCTATAAGTAGTTTGCAAGTAGTTGATTTTTAACTAATTTTGATTTCTAGCACATCCAAAAATGTTGATGTTTCTGACTCAAGCTGGACGTCCTAGTTCGCAAGAAGCGATTAATAATGGAGTGCCCACAATTACATTCCCAGTATTTGCAGGTATGAGAAACATCCCTGTTTCAGTTTGCCCCTCATCTTTATTTTGTTTCTCAGATCAGGATTTCAACGCCGGTCGGATGGTGAATTTGGGGACAGCAATAGGCCTAGACTTTGTGGATCTCACTCAAGAAAAGCTGAGCTCAGCAATCTCAACCATTTTGGCAGATGACAGGTTTGCATTTCTAAGGTCTGCTAATGACTTGCTTTATCTTTAATTGACGTTGAATTACATACAAAAGTTACAAGAGCCGAGCCCTGCGTCTTTCCCAAATGTCAAGGGACGTGCCTTTGGGTCCGATCGAGACTGCCATGTTTTGGGTAGAATTCGTCCTTCGTTATACACCGCAAGAGTTGGCGTTAATGAAGCCTTTGTCAAGGGATTTAAGATGGTACGAGAAAAGGGAGCTGGATGTTTGGCTAGTAATTCTTCTTATTTTTGTTTTATGGCTGTATGTCACTTTCTATATCATTCGCAGAATTATAAACAAAATATTGTATAAAACTAAAATAAAAAAATCTTGAAAACACCTTATTTCTGAAGAAATTGAACAATGAAACGAGTTTTATCTCAGGGCAAGTTTTTGTCCGTGCAATTTGTGATTGAGAAAAAATGACAAATCAAGGCCACAACATAAAACAAGAAATCTGGAGGAAAACTCAATTAACAATGCTAATGTGATTACAATACCCATCAACCTGATAAATAATTTGTTTAGTCTGAGCTTTGCTTGACTGGGCGAACCATGAAATTATTTCTCATCTTATTATCAACCGTGTTTCAGTTTTGCAATGCAGCCAACATTGTTTTCCTTCATACAAGGTAACTTTCAAAATACTTTGAATCTATGCTTTCCAATTGCTTACAACAACAAATTCTCAAAACAGTTCAGGCTACAGCCATCGTCTCGTCCACTGGCCCCTGGTTGAAGCCCTCATTGGAAATGGTCACAACGTAACCTTCATTGGACCATTTGGTCCTTCTACTTTTACAATAAACCCAAAAGTTCACGAACTTCAACCCTCGTCAACTGTGGCAATGATGCAGCAATTCCTTGACCAGAATTTCGATGTCAGTCATCGGGCGCGAGGTATCGTGCCCCCGCTATTTCTTGTGGTAGACTACATTTGCTATTCCATCTGCAAATCTTTGGTTGAGAGCGAGGAAATCAAAAGCTGGTTAGATACCAAACCAAAGGTCGATCTCCTGATCTCAGACTTTACCTCAGAATGTGGCTACGGATTTGTTCAAAAATTAGGAGCAACTAAGCACATTTTATATGTTCCAACTCCGATGGTCACAAAACATTTTGAGCCTTTTGGAATAGCTGCTGAAACAAGTTCAATTCCAGATTATGATGTGTCTCATCCAGTACCGTTGAATTTTCTGAATCGTTTTGTTGGAACTTTGTTACCGTTATGGTACAGTGGGCTGGCAAGTCTATTTTATAATTTCGGATACAAACATATATTCGAAAAGGAGTTGGGATTACAAAATCAGTTGGAATTGGATAAAGCTTACGAACTAACGAATTTGGTGATGATTAACGGCGATTTTATTTCCGATTATGCAAGATCATTCCCACCATTTGTTGTTAAAGTGCCTGGGATTCATTTAAGAGCTGAGGGGAAAATTCAACCCTTGGATAATGTATGCTCAAGTAAAATTGAGATTAGGCCTTAATTCTACAAACGTGTGTTTCAGGAAATTGAGGACTTTATAAATGTTCAAGAGCTGAATGGAAATAAGACACTTGGACTCGTTTACATAAGTTTTGGAACTGTGGCTAAAGCTCCAAGTCTTCCGATTGAACTGCGACAAATGTTTTTCAAAACTATCGAATCGTTTCCAAATCTAAGATTTGTCTGGAAGTGGGATGGGGACAAACCAAAAGAAAGCTTTCCCCCAAACGTCTACTTTGTTAAATGGATTGATCAACAAAAGATTTTGGGTAGTAATTTTGTATTACTCTTCTAATATTTTAATTTGACTCTTATTTTATGATTTCTTAGCACACCCAAAAATTTTAATGTTTCTAACAATAACAATAACTTTCCCAGTTTTAGCAGGTATGCTCGTGCTCATCTCCCAAAGTGCATGTCTCATCTTGCCTCATTTATGATTTATCATTTCCAGACCAAGATTTTAACGCAGATCGTCTAGTGAATTTAGGAGCAGCCATTGGTCTAGATTTTGTTGGTCTTACACAAGAAAAGCTTAGCTCAGCAATCTCAACCATTTTGACAGATGACAGGTTTGCATTTCTTATCTACTTAATCTTAAAATCTGCTAACGACTTTAATTGAACTTGAACTTGAAAGCTACAAAAGCCGAGCCCTTCGTCTGTCCCAAATGTCAAGAGACGTGCCTCAAGGCCCTGTCCACTCTGCCTTGTTTTGGGTCGAATTCGTCCTCCGCTATTCGCCCCAAGAACTCTCATTAATGAAGCCTTTGTCAAGACATTTGACATTTTTCACGAGACGTGAACTAGATGTTTGGTTATCTCTATTTCTCTTTTTTACTTTCTCGATATACGCAAGTACAAGAATACTGAGCAAATTGTTACATAAACGAAGCCCAATTACCAAAATAAAAGCCAACTAACTATGTTGTAAGTAACAAGCCATTTCATATTGCGTCAAAGGATGTTTTGTACATATGTATATTCTTACATCTTCCGCTAACGAATCGCCGTAAGTAGAGCATCCCTGTTCTGACGGAGGCGGACTTTCAGAGTCAATGGACTTGGTCCTTGGGGGTAGCATCCGTCTATAGCCCGTGGTACTTGAGGGAGCAGACTGAACATGTTGTTGAGGTTGATGATTACTGTGACCATGTTGACTTGTTGGTGTTGGATTATTTGTTGCCATCACCGTGGTGGCATTGCTGCTGGTTACGGAGACAGGTCTCGGGGGTGCCCCCACTCGGATTGGATGGTTTCGGAGTAATACACCTTGAAGACGGGAGGGATCATCTTCGGAGCTCGTGGAACTCGCACTAGAGCCCCCGTTTACTTTCCCCTTCTCTGCCAACGATATCAAATCCCCTCGACTTCTTATTGAGGAACCCATCATCATCAGTCCTGGAAGGAAAAACATGTCAATTAATTATGGAATGACATTGACACATATTATATGATATCACAATTAGAGCGAATCCTTGATGACACAATGTGTTTTCATTCATAATTTATAGTGAAACAAACAGAGGTCCAAGGTTTGGGAAGATCACATTTCGATATTACGTAACTTGTACATAAATTGATTTCTCCTCTTACAATTACTATTTCACACACGAATACATGTATATTTGGTGTTAGCTTTTTAAGACAATAGCTCATTGCTTTCATCCAATAATAAACATACATAAATCATGTACGTCACACATTGTCCTCAAGGTGTCCTCAAGGATATTAAATTACGCATTTATCATCATCTAATTCTCATTACGGAGAAAGCTTTGCTTGGCGTAGAAAGCAAGGTGTGGTTTAAAATAAAACGGTGAAAGCTCATTCAGTCAGAACGACTTCAGAACAAAGTAAACTTCAAAAGAACGTTATAAAAGAGAGAAACCTTAAAACCAACGACAGTAAGCTCGAATAATTTCCATTTTCTTTCCCTATACACACAATGACTAAAATAAGTCCTTTGACTAGCTTCATAAACATAATAAACATAATAAAATATGGCAATCTGACGTCAGTCATTTTCGATAGTTAGATTTTACTACAATTTTTATTGACCTAGGCTGCCACTTTTTTTTAGAGACGTGATAATTATTGAGTTTGGGCTGCTAAAAAAATGTACGTCATACGAAAATGTTATTTGCAAAGTCTGCTCATGATCACAAAATGAAGATTCCCTTGTGACACTTTTTCAGTAGACTTTAGAACTCAATTGAATTAAAAGCAGCATTCGTTAGAATTTTTTTTGAGAAGAGAAAGAATTTTCTGGAAATAGAATTAGAAACAGTGGCAAAGCATCCAAAGCAAGCTTTTAACCAATTACTGCAATGAAATGAAACCACAATATTTTGGCAAAATTGTTCTTCTTCTCTTTTGTAAAGAAACTAATTCCATCCTCTAATTCCCAGAATGTTTTTCCAAGTACCAGATTTAATTTCACGACTGACAAGACGCGCTAATTTGATACTAATTTATCAATGTACTCTAAAATCTCAGCCCAGTTCATTATCCGAGTTAATTACGTTTTATCTCATTGGAAGAAAGTTTCCAACAAAATAAGGTACATAATGTGTAGGTAGATATAGCGTATAGTACCTATAGGTAAATACAAAATCCAGGTTTCATTGATAACTTTTCAATGTGGGTTAAGCGTGGGAGGAGAAAAGAGTGAATGAAACGTTCTATAGCATTCTAAATCTCTACTGGATTATTATTTTGCAAGGGTCCAAAATATTATTTAGTATGTTGTTCAGACCCTGTACTAAATAATATCATATTGTCGTCATATCCCTGCATATGGCTACTTATGTATGTTCCTCAGTCTGGGGATGAATGAATCCAATTTACTTTAGCAAACAAGGAGAAAAAAGACTACACTTTCTACAGGGTGTCCTATGTAGGTATATACATGTGAGTAGGTCCACGAGCTGGGATAACAGCAAAACACGCTAGTTTGAAATTTGAAATTATTTTGTTATTTTCTAGTTCA
>JAQIXN010002110.1:0-13278 GCA_034698145.1 Proisotoma minuta
GGTCCGGCCGTCTGTCCGTCCGTCACGGGCCACTTTGCCCCGGGTCATTTTGCTTCGGGTAACTTTGCCTCGTGAATTTTGTATCGAATAATTCGATACAAAATCCCCAATTCGATTCGAATTGGGGATTTGGTTTTTAGTTAATACTAAATATGTATGCATATAAAACTTTGTAGTGTTAAGGTTTTGGATTTTTTATGGAGTCTTTAATTTTAGCGATATAAAGTATGGTCAAGAAAGTTAAGTTTAAAATGCTTAGCATTTCTGTTAAATGGCGAGCTACTTCCAACTTTTACAACGTTTTATTTACATTAATTTTTTTAAATTAGAAATTAATTTTCATCTAAACCAATTCCATTTTATTGATTAGCTATCTGCCCTGCTACAAACTTTTTCAAGATATGGTGGAACTTTTTTTCTCAACAATTAGATCAAGATTCAGTTTCAACAACAATCCCAGCACAATGCACATTACAATCAGAATATTCCTTGAAACGAATGTATGCATACATTTGAACACATCTCTTAAAGGAAATTGCGTTGAACAAGAAGAATAATCTTCAAATATTTGCCCCCTACCCCCACTTCGTAATACTGAAATTTGCGAAGAAAATATTTATGAAGATTTTTCAATAGCCAATATTGTTGTTTATATTGCTGGTCATATCGGCAGGAAACTGTCAAAAATTACCATGTAAGACGTGCACTTCAGCTCTCATTCCAGATGATATCATGCAAATAAAAATAAGATCCGATTTCGTCCTCGTATCGGAAAAGGACCATTGATCATTCATTCCTTCAGAAGATTTGGCAAAAGCATGCAAAATATCTGAAACTGTTGTCCGTCAAAGGGAAGAAACGATAAAATTGAAGTTTGATAAAGTGGTATCGAGACGAGTACAAGAGTGCACAAAAGAAGAAATATTTTTGTCATAAAGGTCAAAATAAAAGCTAGGTTTGAATATGGGCATGATCGAACAACCTTTTCGTCACAAGGATATGTCCAAGTGACGAAAAAATCCATTTTTGCATATGGGGTCTCAATCAAAGATTAAATTAAGCACAATTCAAAAATTCATCACGCATTTGTCGTAAAATTTGTAAAATTTGAAACAAGTAAAATTTGACTTCAAAAAAGTGCAGAAGTAAAACAAAAAATGTCACATTAAGCACGATTTAGCTAACTCTCCGCTACATTTTTACAACTGTTTACAAAGAGTTCCTATGTGGAGCAAAGTGGACCGGTCCATTTAGCCCTAGGTTCATTTTTCTTCCGGTCCACTTAGCCATAAAGTCCATTTTGCCCCAGGTCCATTTGGGATATTTAGAGATTTTTGAAAAATTTGGGGTAATTTTGAGATTTTTGAAAAATTTAGGGTAATTTGAGATTTTTGAAAAAGGGGTAATTTGAGATTTTTGAGATAATTTAGAACAGGGGGTGTGGTCTTGGGGGTGTGGCGTACTTTGGTACGCTGGGGTCCCATAACAGGTACGCTGGTACGCTGGGGTCCCGTAACAGGTACGCCCGGGTACCCGACGTCAATTCCGGAAATTACGGAATCAGTATTTTTTCCAACTTTGAGCATCTCCTCCCTAACTTTATTTAGCCAGGGAATTCTGTCTTGGTCATTTAGGGGACAACCTTTGCCCATTTTCTCGACATTTTCTTTAGAATGAAAAGCATCTGCGTCTAAGAATGGACAGCCGTAAATTTCCCCAAGCTTTTCTCCCACTTGACTCTTTCCGCAGCCACAAGGACCCATTACCACTAGAAAGACCATGTCATGATAAGCAGTGCAACACCTTAATTAAAACAATTAATGAGTCAGTTTGAGGAAAATGAGACTGCAAAAATGGTCAATATAGTCAACTCACCCCAGTCTGTTATTGTAAATGCCACGTAGACGTCGAAGCCCTACAAAATATTGAGACAAGTTTGATTAAATTAAAGCAGTAATCAATTACTGGTGTCGTCAATTTTAGCAGAGGTAACAATTTAAGAAATATATGTCAGTGGAAACTAAATCGTTATGTTTAGCTGTTTTGTTTTTATGATTATTGCAGAGATTAGTCTGGAGAACCGGCTATTTTTGGTGCTTTTGTGACCTTCAACCTTGAATGCAGAGCTATAACTTCAATTGATGACCTTCATACTGGCAGCTTTTGATCAAAGTTGGAAAAATGTCAGCAGTAGGTCAAAGTTCGTCCCTCAGGGACAGACAAATCGGTAATTGAAATTTAAATAACATTTTAATGTCAAAAATTGTCAAATAACAAACGTTTTAAAAATACTTATTGTTTTTACAGCATCCATTCTTCAAATGTTATCTTTAAATGAGAGCACAAGTGGGAAGTCTTCAAATGCGCCCAAAGAACCCATTTGGAAGATATTAATTTACGACAGAGTTGGAATGGACATTCTGACACCGTTGTTCACCGTTCAAGAGCTCCGACAAAATGGAATTACTTTACACATGTAAAAACTATAACTCACAGTCAATGAAATTATTTTCAACACATTTTGACTATATGTGTATTTTATTCAGCCCTCTTCATTCCCCTGATCGGACAGTGTCTTCTGCAAGCAGCATTCCAGATGTCCCGGCTATCTATTGTGCTCTTCCAAGTGAAGAAAATGTGGATAGAATTTGTCGAGATATCCAGTCAAATCTATATGGAAGTTTTTATCTCAATTTTATTCGCCCTGTACCAAGGTCGAAAATTGAAGATTTAGCTAGTGCTGTACTAAATTCCAGTGATCCGAAATGTGTAAACAAAGTTTATGACCAATATGTTGATTTTGTATGCCTTGAAGAAGACTTATTTGTCCTAAATTCAGGAACCAAGTCTGGTGAAGATTTTTATGGTATGAAAATTCATGGGTGAAAAACTATTATAGATGACAGTTACTTAAATTTTGTTATGTAATTTTTTCAGCTTTGAATCGGCCAAGTATCACTGACACGGAGATGAATGAGATTATTGATAATGTGGTTGAAAGCCTGTTTGCAACATTAGTGACGTATGGTCAAGTACCGATTATTAGAACGCCAAAGGGAAATGCGGCTGAGCTTATTGGAGAAAAACTGGATAAGAAATTGAGGGATAATCTGAAAGACCCAAGACAATCCTTATTTAACCAATCATCTCTTTCTAGTTCAACAGATTCATTCAAGTATTTTATATATTTTTTAATTATACTTTTACAAAACATTAGACTAGATTTATTTTTAGATATTAACTTTATTCTTTTTCAGTTCCAGTTATTACTCAAACAGTCGTCCTTTGCTCGTTATTTTGGATAGGAATATGGATTTGGCAACTCCATTAGCTCACTCTTGGACTTATCAATCCTTAACCCATGACGTTTTAGAAAACTCTCAAAATCAAGTTAAATTTGCTGAAGAACAACCTGATAGACCACCTTCTCAAAAGACCTACTCTGTGGACACTAGAAGAGATCCATTTTGGAATTCTCACCGAGGATCTCCTTTTCCCACAGTAGCTGAAGCAATTCAGACTGAGTTAGAAGATTATCGGAAATCAGAAGACGAAGTCAAGAAATTAAAACAGACAATGGGATTGGAAAATCCTGATTTGATGGAATTTGATGTCAGCGACAACACAACTAAATTAACAAATGCTATTAAAGACTTGCCACAACTTTTAGAAAAGAAAAGAGTATTAGACGGACACACGAGCATTGCAACTGGTATATAAAAGAAATTATTTTAGTAGAGCTTTTGAATTTCTGATAATAATTTAACTTTTATTTGTGTTTCAGCAATCTTGTCACAAATCAAGTCGAGGTCTTTAGATACATATTATGAAATGGAATCTAAACTTTTAACTAAATCAGAGGCCATTTCAATCAATAATATTTTATTGAATCCAAACATGGGAACATTTGAAGACAAGATGCGTTTATATTTAATATATTATCTTGTCAATAATGGAAGCGTGTCAAATAGCGAACTGGATCAATTTTTACAAAGCCTTTCTTCTATTGCCACAAGCGAGAGAGAAGAGGTTTTACTTGATGCAGTTGAATTTGTTAAAAAATGGATGTAAGGGTACAACATTTTCTAGAACCATTTGTATAACTTTTATTGTAGAAAGAAAATTATATTCTTCATCTACCTATTTTATTATAGATCATATAGTAAAATGGCTGCAAGCGTTGTGAACCCTTCCTCAACAAGTGGATCTTTACAGCGAGGTGGTCAATCTTCATCCATGTTGACAAAACTTGTATCCGGTTCCTCATTTTTGATGGAAGGTGTTAGAAATTTAGTATTCAAGCGTCAGGTAATTGTTAACATGGTTTAATCTAACTTTTTTTAAATAAAAAAAAAATGAAAATAAAATTCGCATTTCTTCAGAATCTTCCATTGACGAAAATTACCCTGGATCTAATGGAGGGGAGAGAAGCTGAAGAGAATTACAGATATTTTGACCCCAAACAGTGGAAACAAACAGCAACAAAACCTCCTCAAAATTCAAATTTCAATGAATGCATAACATTTGTTGTGGGAGGAGGAAATTACATTGAGTATCAAAATATGATGGACTGCTTTAAAAAGAAGGATGCATCGGGATCCGTTGGTTCTGGCACAACAGGAATGGGCTCATCAGGAGGCCCCTTAAAGCGCATTATTTATGGTGCAAGTTGTTTATATAATGGTAGTGAATTTTTACAGCAATTAGCTAGATTAGGCCGAGAAATGAAATGAGACTCAAATTTTATTTATACGTAATCAACTCAAAACTATTCTTATTGTAAATCAACTCAAAAGCTGTCCAAAAATCAATAAATGCAACTCTGAAAATGAAATAAATTTGCAAATACACACATAACGTAAAATGAGGCATCGGAAAATTTCCAAACCCCAATTTATTTTATTTTGCATTGATTTTGCATAGCCTATGCTGCATAGGGGCAAGTGAAAAAGGAAAGCGTCAAATTTTCTCATCAAACTGATCAAACCCGGTTGGTGACAAAAGGTAATATTTTTAGCCTATTAAATAAAAACATTTCAACAAATTTTATTTTCAGTTTTCAGCAATCATGGACAATAATCTGCCTTCAGAAGAAGTGGACAAAGTCGTTAATACTTGGATCGATACCCTAAAGATACCCACAGTGTCAGGGGGATATGTTGTCGAGGATGAGAATTTCCTCAATGTGTCCACTGTGTGGTCCGTGGTTGACCCTGGGAGAAAAGAGACTGTCAAGTTCCAGAAGAACTTTTCCATCCTCAACAGCAGTCTGAAGTGGGATCAAGGGGAAACGTTTATTGATGATACCAAGCTTGTCATGTGCGCCTCCAGCCCGACTCCGATTGATGGGTATAAGTTTGCCAATATTATGCTACTATATCCATGTCATTTTTGAAACATTTCTTTATAGGAAGATGATTTGTGTATCAAAGGATGGACAACACAAAGCAATATTAATGGAAAAAGCAACAAGTCCTGAGAAGGAACCAAAGTCTCAATTTTTGCAGATATGGAATGGTAACACGTTGTTGAAATGTTACGATTTGTTGGATCTGGATAAACACAAATCAGTCTATACATGTGGTCAGTTTATTCTTATGGTTCAAATAGTAGAATATCATATTTATGAAATTTTTTGCAGGAGAGTTTGGCAACAATATGATATGGGATGATGATGGCGAAAAATTAGCTTATTTAGCAGAGAAAAAAGTTCCAAAACCGAAACCATTCTTTGTGTCTGATGTTCAAAAAGATAATGAAAATGGGAACGGAGAAGAAACAAATAAAAATGGGCCAAGAGTATGAAAAAAAAAACATTTTATTTTTCTATTTAAAAAAATATGATTTAACTGATTTTAAGCAATTTTTAGGGAGAAGAGTATGCTTTACGTCAAACCTGGGGGGAGCAGTTGAACGACATGTACTTCTCTGTCATAGTCATTCTAGATACAAAGACTGACACGTTTAACGTGATTGAGCTTCCATCAAATCAGTTCCCTACGGACTTGCAGTGGGTAGGAAAATCAACCATTATTGGAACTTCTTATATAATCCCTGAATGGCGTCTTGGACTAATTTACTGTACTAACCGAGAAAGTCGAATCTTTTCCATTAATATTGATGGAAGCGAATTTGGTATATATACTGATTAAAACATTTAATTAGCTGCTTTCAAATCATAGAGATTGATAAAAAAAATTGACTATTAAAAATTACAGACTTGTTGAGTTCCAATGATCGAGCTGCTTTCTGTCCTCGAGTTAGGCCGGATGGAAAATTTGTAATTTGGCAAGAAAGAGCTGTAGACGAACCTCATAATAGAGCTAGGAACATAATGGGAATTTCTATTGGAGGAAATGTATGTTTGTTTGGTTGTTTATAAACAATTTCTAACAGTGTATTTTTCATCAACAGAAAGAATCTCCAAAATCAATCTATCAATCAGTTCCTCCAAATCTACCAATTTATCAATCTTTTCCAAAAAACTGTTGGACCAGAAAAGGGGATGGATTTTTTGTGGTAACCCCTAAAGATGGAATCACATCTTTGATTTTCATGAGCTTGAAAGGTACGAATCTAATCATTCTAATCTGTTTTTTTTTTGTCAAAGTCATCTTGCAAGAATCAATTCTAAGTTTAGACAACAACACCAAAGTGGCTTCCACATTTATTTTGGACTCTTCTCCTGGGGTGGATGCCGTTCTTTGGATTGGAGAAAAATTTTTGCTGATAGCTCGAAGTTCAACTCTTTGTTCACCGTTTATAGAGTTAGTTGAGATTGATGGGAATAGACGTGCAGCAATAACTCATTCGATCAATTCAAACCCAAAATGGTCCATAAAAAAAGTTTATGGAAAAGCCTCAATTCCATCATTTTTCGTTGGTCCTGAAAATGCAGAGTCACGAGTACCACTGATTGTTTGGGTTCATGGAGGACCTCATTCTTGTTTTACGGACTCGTTTATGCACGAGTCCGTTTTCCTATCCAAATTAGGTTTGTTTCTAATCATAAACTTATAAATATGGCAATAATAATAATTATTTATTGAAATATTTATTTTGCTTTAGGATATTCCTTTTTGAAGGTCAATTATATCGGAAGTCTTGGTGGAACCAAACGAGACGAAACAGATGACTGCTTGGGAAAAATTGGAACTTTGGACGTCGAAGATTCTCAAAACATTGTTGAGAAGGCAATCAAAGAATTTGCATGCATTGATAATAAACAAGTTGGCGTTTGGGGAGGATCGTATGGGGGATTTTTAACTTGCCATCTCATTTCTCAATATCCGGTAATATTTTTTTTGCTTTATCAAATTGCAAAATAAAACTGTGCTTTCATATCATACCAGGATTCATATAGATGCGGAGTAGCAAGAAATCCAGTTTGTGACCTGAACGTTATGACTGGAACCAGTGACATCACAGATTGGTAATAAAATTATCAAAATATTCATTGCATAATCAAGTGGATAAATAAAATTACATTTTTCAAAGGTTATATGCAGAAGTTGGTATCCCATTTCCAGTCGGCCCCAATAAATCATTTATCCCTGCTGCTCAAAGTATCGAAGAGACTGAAAAATGCTTCAAAGCATCTCCGATATCGCGTGCTTCGAGTGTCAAAGCTGCAATATTGTTTTGTTTGGGAAAAGAGGACCTAAGAGTTCCAATGGCTCAAGGGATGGCTTTTTACAGGGCCCTAAAAGCTCATGGAAAAACTACAGAGTAATAATAACAAATCGACCTGATGCCCGGTTTACTTTGTTTTAAACGTTTTGTTTTTTAAATTTTATTTAGCGTCCGTGTTTATCCAGACTGCCACCCGTTATCCACCGTTCCAGTGAGAATCGATAACGTGATTCACTGTGCATTGTGGTTTAAAAAATACATCAAGAAATGAGATAACTCAAAGAAAAAATATGCTTTATCTATCCCAAAGGAATAAACCATTTAATAAATTCATTTTTTATATATCAAAATTAAACCTAAAATTGATTAATTTATAAATGTAATTTAATTTAGAAATTTTGCAGTGCATGATTATTTGAGCATCAAGTATTGAGTAAAGGGTTGTATCATATAACCCTTTTTACATACAACTTGTATGGGAAAAATTTCACGTGCTCCATAAAGCAAGGAAAAAGAGTTAGCTGGATTTTGGTGAGTTGTAAAAAAGAATTAAAATTTTTAATACGCATAATTATTGTTTGAAACTGTCTGTCTAGGTTCCCTTGCCCTTACTTGTTGAGAATTATCGAAATGGACAGAGAGCTGGAAAAAGTCGTAAAGGGAACTTCGGAAAAACTAGAAACTGCATCTCCCGAAATTCTTCAGCTTCGGAAACAAATTATGGTAGAAAAATTAATGAAATCTAATCACAACAATAAACACAACCCAAAAGTTGAAGAAGTGAACTCAAACGTTGAAGACAAGGAATGCATCAAAATAACTCCGAAGCCGATAATGTCGTTAGGTCCCTCTTCCGTTCTCTCGAGGGCAAAAATATTTCTTCCGCTAATGAAGACGGAGACAGAGAAATTACTGCAACAGGCAGAAGAGAATCCTGCTTCGGTTTCCCTTGAAATTGACCCTGACGCCATGGAAGACGACGTTGATGGTCAACTGGTGGAAATGAACTTGGCTCTGATCCAGTCACAAGACGAGGACGACAGCAGTGATAGTGACGTTGAGGAAGAAAGCACGGAACAAAAAAACAATGGCCAATCCCCAAATAAAATTGAAGAATTAACAGGTAGTAGCAATAATACAGAAGCTGAGACATAGTGTAAGAATTAAATAGTTATTATTTTACTTTTAAAGATACATCTAGTTTTATTATCTTAATTAATTATTCATCATCAATATCATCAGCGCCGATGTTGTTAAAGTGTTGTTCTTGCTAAAATATAATTTAATAGCAATTAGCTTCAATTAAAAGATTTTTTACATATATTTTCTTACCTCAACTTGGGCTTTCAAATTTTGCAAATCTTCTTTTGTTTTACGCCGGAAGAACCCACACTGTACAAGAGACCGTCAATTAATTTATCAAATATTATAGTCTAAGAAGTCAAAATAACCTTGAATAAAATAAGAACTAGCAAAAGAAAAATTACTAGTCCACCAATTCCAGATACAAAAATTATCCACGCTGGGACTGCATTGTCCGGTTTAGCTTTGAGTTGTGTCCACGCTGACACTGACTGAGAACTCTTTTCGTCAAATGTCCACACATTTAACGATGTTGTTACAATGGTTGTTGCGTCCAAAGGAATTATAAAATCTTAAAATTCATTTCAATTAGTATTAGTATGCAAGAGTATGCAAACAGATATAAGCTTACTTGTGGTGTTGTCACTGAAAGACAGACTGAGTTCAATTGTCAATCCCTCTTTGGATAATAATGTTTTTCGTAAATTGCAAATCACATCAACGCATTTCCATTTTGGAGAGTTGATGCAGTCCACGAAAAATCGCTTTTCACTTGTTTCCGACTTTTGCATTTCACCTTTAATTTTAATGTCCCGACGACGACGTCGACGGTTGGAAATCCCTATAGTAGTGTTTGTGAAATTGCTTGATGGAAAATTTGTATCTTGAAGTGATCCACAACTTGATGTTTTTGGGGGGACGGCTGTAAATCCTCCCAAAAAAGGTACAGTGCAAGATAATGCCTGCAACATGTTGGACATAATTACTAGTGCTTGAAATATTTATGCTGAAAATTACTAATTAGCATTACGTCATGTGGCTTCGGCTCATAAACGAATAATGCTTTCTCTTCGTTTTCCGAATAAATAACGGGTATCTTGAAATTGAAATGGATAATGTTCATTGGGGAAAATCCGTTGTTTATAATCTACATGAAGTTTCATTTAATAACAATAATAACTAGAGACCAATAAAAACCAAAAAAGATATTCTACCCCATAAGAGTTTCTGAAAATGGATGAAGCACAATGACCATCTTTGTTTTCATTATTATTTATTGGAAAAATTTCCAATTTTACATCCGAAAAAAGTTTGATTGTCAAAGCATTTGAATTGACGCTTTGGTCCGGATTTGGACCTGGAAACGCGGTGACCTCAACAGTGATTTGCTCTTCAAATTTCATAGCCACAAGATCTTTGAAATTGATTTGAAATTTTAGCTGATCCTGAAAGCATTTTTAAAAGTTGTAGACTTTAAAATATTGATTTACTAATTCTTACAACTTGGTCTTTATGTAAGGGGTCTTGACAGTTGTATGTTCTTACTATAGTTGAAGACAACGTGTCATTGTCCGCATTAAACCGACAACGATTACCATGAGTAATCAACTTTATCATCAAATTGTTTCGAAGCTCAATTTTTGAGAATACAATTTTGAGAACAATGACAGGAGAATAGGCAGTCTCACCATAATTTTTTAGTGACACTTGTAATAATCTTGATTCGTCAGATCCAATAATATATTTATCAGAAATCTGCGATCTGTGGAAATGATTTTTTTATAAAGTTGGCAAAAATTATGTATGTATGTATTAAATAATTTCTGGATGACAAACTTGTCGTCTGAAGCTAGTGCCAGCTTAATATGCAATTTTGATTCACATTTGCTATTGCCATCGTCATCGCAGTTATCTGTGGCCACGGGTATAGAATCTTCATGAACCATTTCTGTAGATGGAGGACACCAAGTGCAAAATATGTCGCTGCCTAGAAAAAAATAAAATTTTGTCTATTCCACTAATTGTAAGTAGATAACTATTACACAACTAATCAGTTAACCTGACCTGACGACAAACGTCCCTGAGAAATTGAATCCAACATTAAAGTTCTAATGTCCCATAGATAATTGCGAGAGTTATTGTATGAAATTTTCCATTTTGTTAAGATTTTTGATGGATTTTGAACCTCCAATTCCTTTTAAATTCAATTCCACATTTGCATTTTTTTTATAAAATTACAGTATTTTAACAACCTTTTCTCTATTTATCAGAATGTCTTTACATATTGGAACAGCGTCGTTTGTAATCTTCAATGACAATCTCGTGTTTCTTGTCTTGTTTTCAAATCGAAACCTTTCTTCATACAATTGAAATTCCGACTCCACCAATATGTCTGTAAAAGTGCCTTGGAATAAAACAACAAGTCGGATCATTAGTGCATATGTATTAAGTACCAAGCTGTCCTTCGTTTTTTGGAAACCGTTGTGTAATTATGCAAATTTTTATTCGGAAAGATGTATCGTCCCTTTTAATTTTATATATTTCCGGAGAATTTTTGTCTGTATAATAATAGCTGACGAAAGGCTTTATTTCCAAATGTGGTCGTGTCCTATAAATTATCATTTGGTTGGACGGCCAAGCTCCAACTACAATGTCTATAAAAAAAAGTCAAAAGATTTTAAAAAGAAAGAATTTTTCTACGAATCTAGCCAATTAAACCTGGTGTTCCATTTCCATCTAAATCTACTCCACCCAGCAAACTCGAACCGAATCCTCTAATATTTAGCTGCCGATCAAGAGTGTTTATTTCTTCAGCTTTAATTACTAATGGATTTCTAGCGTTGGAATTTAGGGTAGAAGTATGACCAAAATAAATATACACGGCTCCTTGGCCCTTAAATGCCCCTGGAGCTCCAATTGCAATATCTTCAAAGCCATCGTGATTAATATCCCCAATATTGGCAATTGCAGATCCAAAGCGACTTTCTGAATCTTCACTAGGGCACAGTTTCTCTTTCTATAAAATCGAGTTTGAATAAATACCTTGCAAAGCAGTAACAGATTTTACACATCTTACGAAAACATCTTTTGAGTAAACTAGCACGCATCCTTCATCATAACTTTCCGAGCGTTGCTTCAAATTGTAAAGTGGGGCTCCCACAATTAATTCATCTATTCCATCGCCATCCAGAACGTCAGCAAATGCCAAAACAGATCCAAAGTATGATCCCAGTTGATCGCCCCTCAATAAATTTCTTATTTCCAAAGATGAATGTGCGAATGCTCTATTTTTAATGCCAACTAAAGTAGTATATCCAGTCAAATATTTTTGTCCATCGCCAAATCCTCGTGGAGCTCCTACTGCAAACATTGTCTCATCAGCTAAACTGTACTTTCCACTTGCCACTTGATATCCTGCATAAGTTAACTTTTAGAATCTTTACATTTTAAAAAGTGTTTGTTAACCCAAGTAGTCAGAGGAAGTTACTGTCGGATACGAGTTTGGTTGGACAAGAGTAGAGAACGTCAATTGAGAAAGACATTTTTCTTGAGGAGTTTGGGCAATGTTGTATAATATCACATTTCCTGTTTTCATTAACATTCGCTTGTAAAGAATGTGCTTTACAAGCGTAAAGCATATTCTGAACATTTAATAATTGTATATTATTAGTCCAGTACCTCTCCACTCAAAGTAGCCAGGTGCACCGACAAGAAGCATCGTCTTTGACTCATCCATTGCAGAAGAGAAGCCAGCTTGACCATAAAACCAAAGGACAGTATGATTGCCCTGTATCATGATGTACTGGTCATCTATGCATTTTCAACAAGCTTTGTAATACTTTGTAGCATTTGTATTTTCCCAAAGAAAGACTCGTACCTTCAATTAAGGGAGGCTCGATGGCAGTTGTAATTCCATTTTTGTTGAGGTAGCACATCCCATTCAATCGAATATTATCAGCAGAGTAAAGACTAGAAGTCGCAAATCTGGGTCCGCACGTTACAAAGTCATTTTCATTGATGGCGTTAATTGTTCCTCCTAACCACATTCCTTGACGATGTGTTTGTAAACAGGATCGACCGCAACATGCTTAAATGAAATTTAATAAAATTTAACACAATGAAATTTTAAAACTTTTTTTTCAAAACTTTTTTAAACATGTTTTTAAATACGTCCAGAAACATTGTCAAGCCCGTTCCAAGTTATACAGTTAATAAATTGTTGATGTGTCTGTCCCTTGGCTTCATTTAAGTTGAACTGACATCTCCAAATGAACTATTCCACGGGTAACGAGTCATTTTGAGTCGAGTCATAGAATTATGCGAATGAGTGCGAAAGTGATGTGACGTCACTTTTCGCTGCCTCTCGGTTCAGTGCCGAAACTAGCGTGACATTTTAGCTCTTAAAGTAAACCGACATAATTTTTTATTGTCCTAAAATTTGTAAAAAAAAACTTTCAAAATAGAGACCCACTTCTTCAGATTTAGTAACATTTAATTTTTAGTTGAAGTTTGCAGTTCAAGTTGCAAACTATGTGTTAGTCATACGGCACTAGCAGTTTTTAG
>JAQIXN010002111.1:0-13276 GCA_034698145.1 Proisotoma minuta
TTATGGAACTATGCAGTAATTTAGTCAAATAATTTTAATTGGAAAATGGTATTATAAAACACGGAAAAGGGCAACGGTGAGGCTCACAATACTAAAGATAACTTGTTTTATATTTTAATGTGTGCCTTGCCTAAGATCTTTTTTTTAAAATTAATATATTTTTTTATTAAAATAATAACTCACCTTAAAGGTCAGTCAAAAAATTTCACATTACCACATCAAAAGGGGCACCATAAGAAAGGTCTTGACGCGTAGACAAAGAATTAGCATTGAACAAGTTTCTAAAGTTTATAAATAGTTCAACAGTTAAAAAGTAAACAAGATTTTGAGTTTTGAAGTTGCTGAGTTTAAGATATATCCCTGAAAACTACACTTTTTAACACAGTGCGAGATTGGAAAAGAAGCAGTGTTGATCCGTCCCTATGTTTTTTTTGCTTCTGAACGCTTACCCTGACCTCGTAGACCTTTCACATGTTGCCCCTAATGATGTGGGTAATTTGAGATTAGGTCACGCCGGTCGAATTTATACTTGAGGGTAACTTAAAAGTTGTACTGGTTCTACTACATACCAAAAAATCTGCCAAATCCAACAGACGTCCAAATTTTGTGTGGCCGGTATCATTTTAAAAATAAACAAATTATGTATTACCTGCAACAGCGTTAAATTTTTCTTTTCTTAAGATTGCTAGAAATTTTGGATAGGATGCATCTGGACATCGAGATTTCCAAAAATCAATTGAACGCATGACAGCATCAGAATATCTTGAATCTGCTAGCAGTTTTTTCAAGTCAAGTTTGTCGCTGGGATCTAATTCCAAGTGCTCTATAACGAGTATGTAACGTTCTAATATTATTTCGTCCTATAAACGCAAGTAAATTATTATTAGACAATTTTTTTAATTTTGCTGATTAGATTTCACCTCTAGAATACATTTTACAACAATTTGCTGTACTTCGCGATCAAATGACATTTATAGAGAAGAGTTAGAATTATTATTTATTTTATATAAATAGTTTTGATGGCAATTGGACGGCAACTGTTTATGGAGGGTGATATAATAATATTTAGACAACATAAACCAAAAGTATTACCATAGTTTGGTAATTTTTTAAACAATGTAAAAATCGGGACTTCAGGAACTTGTGATCCATTATTACTATAAAAAAAATTTGAAAATTTTTTTCAATTTATTGCAAATGAACATAAAGTTAGTTACAGAATTAATTAATCTAATTCACAATTAATTTTATTGATCTATATTGATGTATTAATTTACATTGATGGACATCTCTACGCTTATAATCTTAAATAAGTTTTAGTAATTCTAACAGTTTATATAATAAGATTAACAATAAACGTACTATATAATTAGTATCACCCTTTTCTTTCGTAATGAGTCGAATAATGCCAAACTCTCCGAGCTTAAATTTCAACCCGCTCTTATCTAAAGCATTGCAAATTGATAGCCTGCAAATTTTTGTTCTCATATCTTCTCCTGGCGTCACAATTGCATTGAATATGCTCACTAAGTGAATAATGTTATCTTCCTCAACTAGCTGAATGAATGAATATGTCGAAAGATACATTATGATTCTTTCCATAAAACATTGGTTTAAATGGATTAATTCACTCTTTTTAAGCTCCAATTTCCTTTTAACATACAACTTACTTTGCACAATATCATCAATGTTGAGGTAATTACTGAAACGGTCACTTTCAGATATTTTAATATTAAGCATTTTTTTTTCTTGTACAAGCCCCAAGCCGTCCTTGAAATAATCAATTGCTAAAAGAAAACCTTCCATTTTTTCAACATTTAAACCTTTAAAGGAATACATATCATAAAGAAATTTAACTTTTAGACCGTATTGTGCGTTACAGTACAAAATAATTTGCAATAATTTGTCCATGTCTGGGAGAAAATTCAAAGGATTATCTAGTTTGTGTTGATTGATGTTTTCCGTTTTTTGCAAAAATATTGATCTCACGACCTTCTTCTCTTTTATTAAATTGGCCCCTTCAGGGCTTAATTCCATCTTTAATGATTCCGATTCTCCAAAATCTACATTTTTGGATCCACTTGGCTGCATTTTGTCTTGATTTGGAATTATAGGTTTTCTCTTATCAAAAATCGTCTGATCAACTAATAATTTGTTTTGCATTTCTTCATATGTTGAAAGGGTAAGACCAACTCTCATTTCATCCACTCTCTTACGCATTAATTTTTTCTCCAATTGTATTTCTTTAAATCTCAACATTTCTTGTTCTGCTAACTTCACATCCATTGGCCTTGACATTATTTTATTTAAGGCTAAATTTTGAAAAAGCTTAATTAACCTCTTTCCATTAGCAATATCACCATAATACTTTCTAGGTCTGAGTTTCGGTCCAAATTATAAGAAAAATAATTTTTACCAGATGGGGGAAGTAAATAGGCAATTATTTTTTTGTTAAGCAAATCTATACTATGTAAACTTAAGAAGGACAATTTTTCTCTTTTGTAATTAAGATTTGGCGTGTCATCGTCATGCAGCCCAAGTGGGAAGCGTTCAGAATAATCCGAAACTAAAAGGATATATTTATCATCTTGGTACCTAAGTAGTAAATGCAAAATTTGTTATTTTTTTTTGGCTCAAAAATAAAATTAAGGATTCAGCGTTTTAATTTTTCTTACCCTTTCAAATCAAAATCGTAATCAGAATCTCCTTCAGAATTTCCGCTAGCATCCTGTGTTTTCTTCATTTTAGAAAATGCTTCTTTGATAAATATTAGCATTTTATCATTAACACCATTTTCACAACCAATTATGGTAAAGGCGGACACTAAGGAGATAAATTTGAAAGTCAATATTTCTTGAGAAGGATCATTTTCGCTGCCTAAAACTCCAGGAATGTCCATTAGAAGAACAATAACCTCTTCCCCATTGTACGGACTTTTAATGTAAAATACTTGCCAACAACTAATTAAATTTTGTATCGGCTGGCCAATCATTGTCTTGTATATATCTTCAGAAATCAAATCGGCTTTGAACCAGTCAGCATCATTTCCTGTTTCTGCAGCATTTAAATATTGCACCATACTGTTCCAAAGGAAGTGCTTAATATTTTCAGGTACTTTAAAAAACGAAAATATTATAACTGGACGATCCCCCCATTGCCTTAAAACATCACAAATATTTTCAATATTAAAACAATATTGACCTGAAGTTGAAACTGATGGAATGTTTTTTTGCGAAAATGAACTACTCGCCATTATATTATAATAATAACACCCACTTGCTTCTTTAAGTATTGTGATTTAGTTTTGTTCTAAAAATACAGCAATTTTATATTGTACATGCACAATTCAGTTAAAACTATTTAGTTTTTGCCAATGGAATTTTTTTGTGGATACATATGAGTAATGTTGAATTTAAACACATGTGAATGTTGCGTTAATATAAAAACCTTTATATACTTTCCTGCATTAAAAAATGAAACCAATGTATATCTAATCTTATCTGTAGTTCGTAATTCCAATTGTACTGTAAAGTATATCTTAATATACAATATATCCCACAGGATATATCCTCAACATGTTAGTATCTATCCCAACGGCAATTTAAAAACACCAGGCTCTGTTGGCATAAAATGCAGTTTTAATTGCCACAAATTTTTGGAAACAAATGCAACAGTTTTCAGTATAGTAACTTGCATGATATTTGCTTTATTTCCCAAAATAATTTAATTTATTTATTGTATAAATATTTTTTTTCTTAAAAAATAAAAAAAAATGAGTTTGTCAGTAAATTATTGATAATTGATAATTAGGTACAATCTTACGTAATAATCAAAATAATCGCTAACAATCCACTTCCATTGCTTCAACGTTCTCAACATTTCCGCTCAGCTTATAAATCCCAAATATTATGTTGTGGAAATCCAACAATTGTTTAAATTCAAGTTCACGCTCCTCCTCTGGATCATAGTATTTGAAGATCATCTCTCCCATCGCTCTTTGCATCTGCAATTAACAATTTTATTGTAACATTTAAATAAATACCAAAGATTTGTTTGAGATTTAGCCAGAATTGTGTTAAAATGAGACGACAAAACATCCGAGTTTTTTTATTTATGTTCAGCAATTACTTACATATTGAACACACTGTAGAATATTCCAACCTTCCCCTTTACGTTGATTATGGTCCATAAATTGAACAAATAGTTTGATGAAGGGACTCCCGTTTTGCTCGTCACGAAGGGACATTTGTCCCGGAAGAGAGGAGAACACGACCAATGTATCCGACATGTAATCACTATAAGGCTTCTTCCTATAAGTACCGTCCTCAACCCCTTTAAACCCTTGACAAGCTTGGACAATAAATAATTTAGGTTTTCCGGAAAATTGAGGAAAATTATGGTTGGAAAATT
Organism: Proisotoma minuta; assembly: GCA_034698145.1. NCBI lineage: Eukaryota > Metazoa > Arthropoda > Collembola > Entomobryomorpha > Isotomidae > Proisotoma > Proisotoma minuta. Next base: position 4,411 of record JAQIXN010002111.1, read on the forward strand.
GATGGATGACGTGCTCCCAAACATTGAGGGCTTTTCCTTGTTCATTTTCGAAATAACCAGCAGAGCCATGAGCCATTAGGAAGAGGATGCAGGAGTCGTAGCCCTTGGATATCAAAGCGTCTTTAAAATCTTGGATTATTTTTGAAAAATTCTGCAAAAAATATTTACTTTGAAAATTAGTTCGAAGCAAAAATTATTCTCTAAATACCTCTTTAGGATCTTGAAAATATTCCCTGTCTCCATCTTGGAATAGTTCGTAGCCAAATTGTGATGCAAATTTGAGAATTTCATTTATATCTAAATCTGAGCCATGCCGAGTGTTGCTTTCATTTTTGTATTGAAAAAAATTTATGATGAGTCCAAGTCCTGGTCGTTTAGGGTCCAGTTTATAGTTGATCTGGAAATAAGCAGTTTTACCCATATTTAATTACTAACTAGAAGACCCTGCGGCCTCTGGCCGCTAATTTAGAAACGTGCATGCAAAAATATGTTTGCATGGAACGTGAACAAAGAGATAGATAAGCGAGTGAAGTGAGCAGTGGAAGCAGTGAGTGGGGCAAGACTCCTTCCCGAAAAAAAAGTGCTCCCTGACAAATATACACGTCAACCTTTCTTTAAATAATAAGATGACATAAAAATATAAGATGCAACAATCCCATAATACTTACATCTTTTGTAGAAATATACTGAGTAATATCCCACTCTGATTGTTGGCTATTTTGGGCTTCTTGGCTGTTGAGAGGACTCGAGTCCGTATTTGAAAAAAAATGTTTCTCAACAATTTCCATCATCTCAGTTGAATTGTCCAAATCCACAATGGTTTCTTTCTTAGGCTCATCAGCACAAACTTCTGGTGGGGAAATTATTGCGAGGTCCTTCACATGTGCAAAATAACAACTTTTGTTCTTCTGTGAAGAAAAAAAAACTATTTATTGAAGATCAAGGGTCTTATACAATTATTAATTATTTACCTTTGTTTTAAACCTGACATCTACTATGGAACCAATAGCCCGAGATTTGAGTACAATGTTTGCATCGTTATCCGAAAGAAACGAGTCAGGATTTGCATTTAGCAAGGTTTTGCAAACAGAGTTGTATCCAATAAATTGAAGTCTGGTCCCTGAACTGTCTTCAAACTCCAACTTTTGTAACAAATAAATAAAATAGATAGTGTAATGTATATTAATAATTTGTATTTTCTTTACCCTCGCAATCCCATAAATCTTTCTTCCTTTTTCAACCTTCTTTCTATTGATTTTAGGACATTTTGAGCAAATAAATTTTCCATCTTTGTCTGGATACTTGATCTAAATAAAAAATAGAAGGTAAACTAATTATAAAATTGTGTCATTTCAAAACTTACGCTTGTTGTACAAGTTTCGCAGCCCAAATACCGATGGAGTTCAACAGAGTTTAGCTTCAAATTCTTCACTTCCAAATTGTTCACTGGACTTCTGCTGGATATCAACTTGCTAACTAGAGAATAAAGATTTTTTAAAAATAAATTGAACATTTGCAATTTAAAAAAATTATAAATACCATTTTGAAGTGAATTCAAATCTCCCTTCGACTTTCGCTTCCCTTTTTCAACAATTTTCACATTTGTATTCAGCCAAAGCATGAATTTGCAAAAGTTATTTCCACTTTTATCCGAGCTTTTGGCGACGCTGGCGTTGATCCCTGTGGCTGAGGATAGGAAAAATGTTTTTCCAGGCTGAAAATATGGGCTTAATTAAGTTATATTGCTAATTTTGTAGAAACTTATACGCAATTTTAAATACCTTTAAATCGTTAAAGTACTCTCGAAATTTTGTGAGGCAAAGCATTCTTTTGTTTCCTTGTTCGAAAATTATTTGAAATAGATTATTTGTCTTTTCCTCACTGGATTTTACGTTAACTTCCATTTTGTGTCTAAATAAAAAAATAAAATAAAATTGTTTTTTAAGAGTATTTTAAAAAAATAATTTATATACTTGACAATCTCTGGGGCTTTGATGAACGTAATTTTCCGAGGACGTTCTCTAGGTTTTGGGGCTATTTTTGGGGGGGCCATGTTTCCTAAAAATTTGGCGAAAATTAACTAACTTTGGGAGAGAGAAGGGAAAATTTTAATGTGTTGCCTCCAACTGCTAAATAAGAAATGACAAGAAATGAAAACGACCCTTTCTATTAATACGATAAAGTATAAGGGAGGAAATAAACTTTGTATTGTTTTGGGATCCAAACGTTGGGTAATAAGGTTTTCAGGTAGTTTTTTTAAGCTCTAGTGTTTGGACAAAATATCATGTTTAAACCTATTTTGAATGGTTGTTGACAAATAGTCGAAATACTGGGAATTTTACAAATCAATTTTAGTCCAGGAATTTTATGATTTGCAATTTTGAAGCAGAATGTGCCCAACAATTTATTTAATAATTTTTTGAAAGTATTTATTATTCAAGAATAAAATTTATTTTTAAAATATACAGCAGTATCTAGTTTATTTTGTAATGCTCATCATCTCTAATTATGTAAGTCAAAATTACAGTTGTTCATTATAAAAAATTACTCATGTCAATCACAATCAAAATTTATCACTATATGCATAAAATAGCATTTAAATTTATAATTAAAAAAATATATTGAAATTGAATTTTTTCCCCAATGAGCCATTTAACTGTGTTCATCTTTCCCTTTTGCGGATTTCTTTATATTTAACGGGTAATCAATTTTCATATTCATAAATATAGATAACTCGAAAGCGATTAAATTGAAGAGGTGGGTTTAAAATATTAAAACCCTTCATGTTTATAAACGGAAGAAGCAAATGTTTAAATTATTCAAATGATAAAATTTATTTAATTTGACATATCTAAAATTTGAGGGTACAAGGTACAATTAAACAAAATAGCCACAGTAATACCTTTTATTAGATAATTAACCCTTTAAAGTTGGATTGCATATTTGCTTTAACTGTATTTAAGTTGCATAATTATATACTTTGCCATTGAACTTGCTGGATAATGTATAAATAATAAGCACTTTTAGATATTTAATATTCTGTCGATTTAATCAATTTTGATGCACTCATAAATACTTCAGAAAACAAATTTCATACATATCGCTTCTAGTTTCAGCTGAATAAAAATGGTTCTATCTTCTGTCCTCCAAATTTTAGAGAAGCAACTAAATTTCCCATCTCATTTTATTGAAATTCCAATTCTGTTTAAAAATGGAGAATTTAAGTCTTGCAAGAAAAATATTTGGTCTATATTTAAAATGGCAGTAACTCTATTTTATGTTCTTTTTTTGCTAATCAATGGAACCAACAATTTATTTTCCCATCACATTCTGTCCAGCCACTGTAAAATTCTAAATGGAATTTTCCTTTGGTTTTTCATAATCCCGTTGTTAATGGCGGCTGAGTTTTTTGCCCGTTCAACCGAATTTTCACACTTGCTAAATGGCCAGATTTATTTTGAGAATATGATGGGTAAGTTTTGCAAATACGAGTGATATTTAGTTTGGACGATATTCATTTATTTGCTGCCTTCAGAGTTTGAGCGAGTAAAAAAGCATTTTAATTGGTTTTTTGCTTAAAAGCCCATTTTTTCAAAATGGACGCTTTATTGCTTTTTTAAAAAAGGCGGGAAAAATAATGTTGTAGTACTTATATCAGCCGGTCGTAAGATGTTGTAATGAAAAAAGCAAAAAAAGCACAGCAAAACTACAAAAAAACATGAGAAATGCAAATATGTGATAATAGCCTATGAATTTTTTACAGGCATTGCTTCCTCACTTCCAATAAACTGGCAAATCCCTCTAAAACTCTTTTTGAAATTGTGCTACATTCCGATGTTTGCTGGCCCGCTGGGACTATCAATTATAATCCTTTTCAATCCAAAACTTCCACCTTTTGTTGGATCATTAGTTCCAGAACCAAATTCAACTTTAAGCCTCCCCACATTAAGTCACATTTGTTTAGTTCGGATACAATTTTGGATCTTCATACAAATTATTTTCCCGGCTGCCTTCGTATCCCTAACTTTATTTGTGCTTGTTGTAATTGGCCTTCGCTCTTATGTAGAAAATTCATCAAAATTCCAAATACATCGGTCATTTGAGCGCAAGCTTAAGTATTATAACTGTATCAAAATTTTAGAGGGGAGGATAAACAATTGTTATAGAAAAGTGATATTTCCATCCATTCTCCTGTTTCTGACAATTGGCGATATTTTGTGTCCATTTCTTGTGGTTGAAACACAAACAAAATTGAGTAAAATTGAGCGTCTGTTGTTCGTAATGTGTGGATTTGAAGGTTATTTAGGGATGATTTCCCTAACAACAATTTCAGGACTTGCAAATAAATCATCAACAAGGTTTTTGCAGCATTTGCAGTTGCATAATGATCTTGAAGTTGGAGCTGAGCAAATTTTTAGAAAGCTGTTAAAGGCTCAATTACCAATTAGAATTAGATTTGGCGGTAATTTTATTGAAGTTACAACGCCGCTAGTAATAATTGGGTTTTGTGTAAGAATTGTGGTACGACTTTTAATGTATAATCATTAAAGAAAGAAAATCTTATTAATTTCATATTTTTGACATCTTAATTTTTAATTATGTATAAATAATTACTAATTAATTAAAATTCTTTTTACAGAAGCAATTAAATCTTGTTGTTTAAATTCTGTTTAAGCAGCCATGAAATTTGAGATTTGGTTTTCATGCAAAAGCAGTGAAGCTTGATAAAACGAACAAAGGAGATCTCTATTGGACTTTTCACAAAGTATAATTAAAGCAGGAATTAAATATTATAAATGCAGATTTAAGTGCTCAATAAAAAAATAGTTGACGGAAATAAATTCAATTTATATTTTCCAGATAAGGTAACCAATTTAAATATTTGTAGTTTAAAGGTAAATTTCATATGTTATTCAATTATTTAAAAAATTGTGCATTATTTTTTAAGCAATACTTCCTAACTTTGGTTAAGTATTTTAAATACAAGTTGAAAAATTTAATGTGCAATTAATTTATTTAGTTTCAAATGAAATTCGGATACGTTTATAAAGTAAGATAGTATTCTGATTAATTAAAAACAAATTTGTTATTTTCTTCTACTTTCTTTAAGGTACTGAAGGAATTTTTATAAATAAACCTAATTTATTTAAATTTTAATTTTGATCGTTTTTACCACTCACAATTGTCAAAGATAATTTAAAAAGTTGGACAGAAAATTGTATGAATTATTAAAATTAAAACTTTCTGTTTCAGCTATCAAAACCATTTGGTGTAAGATTTTTCTCTAAAAAGACAATGCTCAGCTAAAACATCTTTTAAAACTTGGATTTTCAAATAAAAGTTAAAGGATGCAAAATATCAAGTTCAAGTAATCAAAGTGACTAGATAAAATTGCAATAAGTTCTCCCAAAAATCAACTAACGATCAAAACCAACAAAATGGAATCAAATATAGGAATTACATATCTCTGCTATTTCTGCCAAGAAACAAAAAACAGCAAACCTAAATTACGACAGCACATGTTTAGTCACACCATGGAAAAACCTTATGCTTGCCGTTTCTGTCCCCACGAATTTGCCTTAAAACAAAGCTTGAAAAAACACCGTCAAGTTCATTTTTCAAAAAAACAAAAAGAGAAGATAAAATCTGGTTTCAATCACCAATGCAAAATTTGCCAACAAAAATTCTCACATGCCTCCAGACTCAACAGACACCTTTCTTCCCACACCAAGGAAAAACCATTTCGTTGTGAAACTTGCTAAAAAGAATTCGCAAACTATTCAAAATTAAAAAGGCACGAGGACAGTGTTCATAAAAATATTCAGCCTTTTAATTGCAAAGAGTGTGGACGTTCTTTTAGTTTAAGAGAAAATTTAAAAAGACATTTAGTTGTGCATTCCAAAATAAGCAATTATATTTGTCCTCATTGTCCCAAAACATTCAAATCGACTCATTATTTAAAAAAACATTTGCGGGCCGTTCATTCCACTGCCGAAGAAAAAGCGGGAGAGAAAATAAATTGGAAGAGCATTTGTTATTTTTGCCACACGAAATTTAAAGATAAATCAGCCTTAGAAGGGCATATAGGATGCCATACAAACGAAGCCCCTTTCTTTTGTAGATTCTGCCCCAAGCAATTCAAATTCAGAGGAGGTTTGAATTTCCATAAAATGCAACATAAATTGAAAGAAAGCGGAAAAGATGTTAAGTCAAATTACAAATACTCTTGCAAGTTGTGCCCTGCCCGCTTTTATTCCCCATCCTTTTTAAAAAACCACATTTATTCGCATACAAAAGAAAAATCATTTGTTTGTCATATTTGTAAATTAAGCTTTGCACGCAAGTCAAATTTAACAGGCCACGTGAAAAGTGTCCATGAAAAAAATCGCTCATTTAATTGTCAAATATGTCAAAAATCATTCGCTACGAATTCTAAATTAAAGGAGCATTCTGTTGTACATTCAAATATTAAAAATGTTTCTTGTCCTCAATGTCCAAAGAAATTCAAAACTATGCACTCTATGAAGATTCATAGGAAGCGAATTCATTCATAAAACATGAATCAATGCACAAAATAAAGTCAAAGATACATTGATAATAATAGCCTCAAACGTCACGCGAAAGAGGAACATTAGAAGCAGAAGTTTTTTTGTTAAATTTGTTTTAAAATGCCTTAATATTTACTTTTTTTCAAATTTTTATCAATGTTTACATTCAATCTTTCATATTTGGCCACAAAAATAAATTTTCAGTAATATTTACTTTAAATTTATATTTAAATTTAATTAAAAATAAATTTATAATTGAAATTTGAGAGATTCTTTTAATGGACTAAATTTATAATTGTAAATTATTGTAATCATAAATGTAAATTTCATGTTATTTGGTGCATTCGGTAATTATAGTAAAAGAAAAATAAAAAAAAGAAACAAAATGTCTACAGCATTAAAATCTTACAAACTATAAAATTTTCTAAGATTAGTGCTCGTAAAATTTTATTTTTAGTTTCAAGTCAAATGTTCAACATATTGTGTATGAAATTGACCTAATAAATATTAACGTAAAAGTACAAAAGATGCCAAGATATTTTTTTTTAGTTAAATACACATTTGAAATTTAATGGTTGTGAATTGTTTACTCCGTTGTTGGATGGAAATTGGAGGATAAGTATATTTGAGCACGACAGCAATAAAACATTACAAAAGATGTAACAAAGGGATAAAAGTTTAGTCGTATCAAATTGTCTGAATATTTAGTTTATATTACATATTTTGACATTCTGTTGTAAAAGTGTAAAATTATTCTTCATTTATAAATAGTTTCCATCCAGCGAGGAGATAAGATATTTTCAAAATTTGAAGGCTTAAATCGTCAGTTGAAACTATTTGAATTCATTCTCCGTTTTGTCCATAAAAATGGGTTTATAATGACTTGAATATAATTGACTTTTTGACTAGCTTCCAAAACTGAACACAGAAAATGACCCAATGGTCATTTGAATACGAAGCAATAAAAAAAAAGTTAAAATGTTTAAGAGTTGGATACTAAAAATAAAATGGACAGAGAGAGGAACAGAGACAAGCAATTCAAGAATGAGTTTCATACATTAACAAGTAAACACAGATAATTTTGGAGCTACATAATAATTATCCCTCATTACATTTCCCTAATTACTTAAAAGCAGCTCAATAATTAAGAAAAGTACAGACAAGATTTTTAAGCCGACTCTTATCCATTGCATTAATTATCATCTCAAGTAGTTATCGGCCGCAAGTGCGGATTCCAAAGTAAAATTTGTTTGCTCTCACATCTTTTTTGTCAGTTGCTTGCTGGAAATCACAACAAGAGCTTGTCACATCAAAAACTTTTAAAATCCATTTTTTATATCTAATCCGTGCCCTGCGTCCAACTTTGCAGATTATTTACGATTATTTTAAGTTATTTAGCAAGAATAAAAAATTTTTTTACAAAAATCTGTGAAAATTTTTTGAAAAATGATTAAAATAAAAATCTAATAAGTTTTAAGCTAAAAATAAATATTTTGGGATAATACGCATTTAAAATGGTAAGATTTGTTTAAATTTTTTACTGCTCAAAAATTTGTAAGTATTCATTATAGAAATATTTCTAGAGAAATTGCAAATCTTAACCAATCTCTCTCAAACTAAAATTTTCAACTTACTTTTAAAATTTAGTTTCAGATGTTGCCTATTTTTTAAAGTATTTAGTTTTTAGAAATTCTCAGAAGTTTTTGAACAATGAATTAGTTTAATTCTAATAATATGTTTTCAATTTATTTTTTTTTTCAGTCAGAGCAACACAACTTTCCGGAAATTTCCATGGAGATCGGAGAGAGAAATCTGGCATGGATAACACTTGGAAAAATTCGCAGCTGACATAAAATCCATTGTAGGTAACTTTTTTGGTTTTTGATAATTTTTTTTATGGTAAATATTTTTTTTAAACAATAGAAATGAAAAATTTCTTAAATTTTGATCTTATTTATTTGCGCTAAACCTTTATTAATTTTTTTGCAATTTTGTTCTCGCAAATTATTAAAAAAAACTTCAAAATTTCTAAACAAAACTAAACAAAAATATTTACTTCAACCCTTTATCTTCTATTTCATTTTGTTTTAAGTTTTCAAACGTTCTACCAATTTTCGAAACAATTCATAAAACTGAGTTTACTAAACTTTAGTTTTAAAATTTTATTTTATAGCTAGCTACAAATGCATCTTTATTCTCGGCCAGAAATTGGGAATGGACTTTTAAATATTTTTAAGCCGTCGCACTCTGGTCCCAAATCCACTTTTTTGTGCCACAGGCATTCCCATAAGAAAAGCATGTTAAATATTTTTTGAAAA
>JAQIXN010002112.1:0-13271 GCA_034698145.1 Proisotoma minuta
AATCAAAATCGGTCCACTAGGTAGGTCAAAATAAATTCTCAAAGTGAAGCGATTCACTAATTTGCCAACCTGTATATCTTCACAATATTTCCATAACCATTTGTTAAAACTATGCAATTCCTAATAAACACTTTTAATTACACCAATATATTGTGGCTAAATGTCTGCATGCATGCATTTCAAACTAAAACTAAAACATGTTGTTTATAAAACTTTTATTTGGCTTAATTTATTGTTTACACAGCTACAGTTATGCACAACTAACTCCATGGAATCCATGATTGTCATAAAGATTGAGTACTCTGCATGAGAAATCTTGTTGAGGGCAAGTTCCAAACCAACATCGGCAACTGAAAATAGAAATATGGTTACTCTAAAGTTTATCGGAACATACATTATACATAAATTTATATTTATATAAATACCTATCACTAGTATGAAGTCTACAAACGGCAGGACATCCGCCAAAAAATCGAGTTTCTTCCACTCGAACAGATCTTGCTGTGAAAAACCACCGAAATCTGAATGGAAAATCTTCACATTTGCTTCGGAACATTCCAATTTCAACGCTTTTGGTTGCACAAGTTCCCGTTAAATCTGGACCTGAACAAAAGGTCACTCTAGCCCCATCCGAATAATTTACAAACAAAACGATGAGAAGGATGGAAAACGCAGCATATTTGTTGTATGTGGCCATGGTTTTCTAAAAAATAAAATAATTATAAATTTGTCCAACTTTGAGAAAAGTTACAAACTTTTTGCTTGGAGCTCAAAACAAATTGACGCTTTGATATGTTTCGGTCAACTGAAGATTTTTAAGCCAAGAGACAGAGATCAATGAAAAAGGGCAAATAAATTTATTTATATTTTCCAGTCACGTCAGTGTGCAGTGATAAACATAAATTAATTGAGCTAATCAAGCATATTCCAGAGACTTCTCTATATTATCCAGTTTCTGTTTTTGACGACTCGAAATGATTATTTGTATTTGTAGAAAATTATATAATAATATTTATTTTGGTCAGTATTAATCAAGATCACATGCATACATTTAAGAACAAAAACTGAAACTTTTATTGTTCATCTTAAATTTAACTTGGGCAATTGAGATTTGCGAGTGCTTAAAAGTTTCATATACAACTTTACACAAGTTTTATGAAACGAAAAATGTCAGATATGCAACATAAGTAAATACGAATTACATTTTGTAACTGGGTCTTGTAATTTTCATTTTTTTCCCATTACACAATCAAAATCATTAAATGTCATCGAGATCCATGTGAGACTCTCATAAGAGAAGTCAAAAGAAGCACCACTGAGTTCACCGACTAAAAGAACTCGCTCATGACGGCTTTTCATGAGCACATGGTTGTTAATCTTAACACAAGAACGAGTAAACTTTAATTGCAATTTGCAGCTGATCCTTGTATCTGTAATATGCATATTGCTCCTCATCGTAATCTCGAAAGTGAATTTTGAAAACATAAAATATACAACAATACATACATACAGCATACAGTTATTGTTCAAAATTTTTGTACTCTTCTATCAATTCCATAAAGGCATAAAACCGCAAAACACGTAAGACATTTTCCATTTATTGAGCTACTATATGAAATGTATTTGTCCAGCTTTGGTTATTCCAGAGAATGGACGCTGTTACTCAAATGCAAAGCCGATGCGAAAACCTAATAACACGTTTTGGATGTGACCAATCTGCATTTGAAACTTTGAAATCATTACAAACAGAGTTGGAAAATAAAATTTCATTGAATGAAATTATTGAACAGCTCAATTCTCAATCGACATTATCGAACAAACTAGAAATGAAAAGCTTTGATGAACTTTTACAATACATAAAGGACACAAAGTGAGTTTCATACTATTATTTACTTTCCCTTAAAATAAGTAATTGTAATAAAAAATTCCAGTTTCAAGCTGTCCATTCCATTTCTGAAATATTTGTCAGCTTCCAAAGATCAAGAATTTCTCAAACAACTGGCATTGACATTAGAAAACGTAATCCACTCTAAAATCAAAACAATTCAAGTAGTCCGATTAAAATTGACGCAAGATTCTTCAATTTTCCGCCTCGTAATTCTCGCAAAACAAACTACAACTCAGAGACCTTTAATAATGATTGCTCAACTTCCTACAATAAATCCGTGGGATGAAATAGATTTCAAAGAACTTGCCGAAGAAGAAATGTTAACAAATCCAGAAAGAATTTATGTATATCAAATGACTATTTCTAAAGATGAATGGAATCAACGAATACTTTCACATTTGTTTCCATCACAAGAAATTTACAATCAAAAACTTGTAACTTTACTCCAAGGATCCGATTTTCATCCTGCCATATTTTCAATAGAACTTCTAGATGAAATGTCTTTAGTTCAATTTATGGAGAATATATTTCCAAGAAGAAGACTGATTTGTCAAGAACGGCTAATGGAACAACTTCACATTGCTCAATCTATAACTCTTGATCTACTTCGTCTTTTTAAAAATGGGAGCTATGCACCAAATTTAAAACTTGAAAATTTTACAACATATTGTTACAAAGAAAGATTTAATCCTCCAGTGCTTGCATTTATACTGCCAAAGTTTCCTAGCCAAAAGAAGTTCAGCGAGGAAAAAAGGTTTGATGAGCTTCAAAGATGTATTCAGGAATTGGGAGAATTTTATCTTTATCTGTTATCCGCAACAAACTTTTCGGATGTTGATAAAATTGAGCTGCTAAAAAGAGAGCTACTTAAAACGGCAGAAGAACAAAAGGATGAAAAGATTTTAATGAAATATTCCCCAATTTTGACACACTCTATTAGCTTGCGTGGTTTTGTGAGAAATATGCTGATCAATAGCAATTCCAGTCAAGTTTTGACACTGGCAGAAGAAATGGATTGGGATGAAATATTTGACGATTTCCAGCATTCGTACGAATACAGATTCGATAGAAGGATAATTGTATTGGAGCCATTTAGTCGACTTTGTGTAGCTTCAGTTGCAATGAAAGTGGTTGCTGATAAGGAAATATCACAACAATTGAAACCATTTGAAAATGAACTGACTTCATTAGAAAGGTACTACATAAATACTTTTTAAACAATGCAATTAATCTTTTTTGCCAATATTTTTTGTTATACAGAGCATGCCAAATTTCTGACTGTCTAACAAAAATCAGAGATGAGGGGAAATTTTCCACAGAGTTTCTAAATGTTTTAGGCCGGAAAACAGAAATTGCTTGGGAAGAAGAATTTGACCCTAAAAATTTAGAATATCTAGGAAAAGTCAACGATTCTCTTATTTTCCAACCCAGAGTGAAAGAAAGTGTAAAAGGAGGTCCAAGCAGGTTAAAACTACTTTTTCCAAATCCAAAAGTAGCCAAACCCCGTTTGGGGATCTTTCTTCAAAAATTGGATTTCCAACATGAAAATCCTTTCTATGATCACATTTCTGTCAGTATCCTTCACTACCAAGAAATTTTCGACATGGCTCAACAAATCCCCCAGCTTCCAAACCACATAAAGGAAATGTTGATGGATGTTGGGGATAAAGGTTTTCGAGCTGAAGTATGGAAATTGCAGCAAAAACGGGACGGCCCTTCATTAGCAGCTTGGCTACAAAATGACCCCAAAATTCTCCCCGATTCAAAACTTGTCTCAGGAACATTCAAAGCAGCTCAGCAGTTTTTTGAAGGCTCAAATATTCATAGGAACTTGTCACCCGAGAATATTTTCTTCTCTGAGGAATCTGACAATAATGGTTTTAACCTGCCACTAAATATAAGAGAATATTCCATTTTGCAAATCGAACCAGTCTCAGATTATTACAAAGATCCTCTTTACATCAATAAAGAGTTAATTCGACTCAACTATAAATCTAACATTTACACAATTGGTAAAATTCTGCAAGAAATCATAATTGGAGATAAAAAGTCGCAACTCTTGCCTGACGATGACGAAAATTTTCATTCTGTTCCACAACTTTTGACAAAAATGTTAGAACCAAAAGCAGAGGATCGAATGAACTTTGACCAATTTCAAACAATCCATTGGAACGAGAGCAAAGATGAATTTGAGCTGAGCCTAAACACTGATTTGACAGCTCAAGAGCTTTCGCTACTCTTTCGGTTTGCGGATATTCTCGTTGTTGAAAAAGTTATACCGTTAGTAGTTTCAGAAACAATCAAATTATTCAAAGATACATTTAAAGGAAGTGAATTTCGTGAAGCTGTAAATGCAGCCAGTAAAGGAAGAGACAACAAAGAATATTACGAGAAACTTTTACCCTCAGAAGTATTGGTCAATTTGGAAACGCTGTTTAAACATTTGACTCAAAACCAGTAAGCATTTTGTCATTTTATGAATTTATAAATTTATATTTTTCAAAATATACATATATTTTTCAAAATATACATATATTTTGCAGAATTCCAGTTTATCACATTCTCTATCGATATCTCTTTCGTCGGGACACTTCACCAACTGCCTTAGATTTCAAGAGACGTCTTTACCAAACCATAGAAAGGAAAACTGTGGTTGGTCTTCAGCCCGTGCAATTGATTGGTCAGGGTGCTTTTGGCTACGTTTTCAAGCAAAAGGATCCTGGTTATGTTACAAATACTGCCGTAAAATTGGTAATACCACGAACGAAAAAGGAAGAACTGGACTCTATTGAAGAGGTTGGAAATTGGTTCGGTCTGAGACATCCAAACATTGTCCATTTAATTGATAGAATGCAGCGAAAATTTACGGAGGACGAGCTAAGAGTATGTACACATTCTACCTAGCTAAAATTAAGAACCCGTTTTCAGACAAAAATGCATTAAATTAATTTTGCAGAGTATGTTTGAATATCAAATGCCAATCCCAAAAGGAGATGATGACCCATCATTGGCATTTTCTTCTACGGAGGTTGGTGAAGATATCCCTCTACAAAAGTTGTTGATGAGAGCAGCTCAAGATGGATTTGTAAATGGATGGATACTGGAAATGGAACTTTGTGGCGATACTTTGCACGATTGGATGAAATCAGGCAATAAATCCGTCAAAAATCAAATGAAAATCATCCGAGGAATTATCCGTGGAATGAAATACCTTCACTTAAATAAAATTATGCACCATGACCTAAAACCCGACAACATCCTTATAAAAAGGAAACCAGGGAAACAGGATCAGTTCTCCGTAAAAATTGCAGATTTGGGACTCTCAAAGTTTATGCCGGATAACAACCTCAAACCAAATTCCGACAACATGCCCAGAGGAAATACTAGATATCAAGCCCCAGAAATATTGAGGAGATCGGGTCCATATTCTTTGCAGTCGGAAATATTTTCTGTGGGTCTCATCATCCTGGAAGTATTGAGCATTTCAGACAATTCGTATCCATTTTTCAAAGCGAGGAAATTCGCCTCGAATTTGCCAACAAAGTTGGCCGATTGTACAAATTCAGATGTCAAAGCATTTGCGGTATCCATAGAAAATATGGTGAAGGAGGATTGCAGCTTGAGAATGAGTTGTTCCGAATTCCTCGATTTGGATTTTGATTGGAATGCATTGGCAGAAAATGCTATACTTTTGCAAAAAATATTTTCATGTTAACATTATTGTATAAATAAATCTGCATTATAATTCCAGCCAGGAAAACTAGCAAAAAATTGCTTGAATCTTGAGACAAAGGTGGTAATGAGCGTGATCAGATTTGCACCCAAGCTCAATTAACCAAGCAGCAAGAAAGAAGCAAGATTAATGACCCAGACTGCTTTTATGTAAATTCTCAACCCTTTGTCTCATCTTGCCTCGAGGCAGCTTGAGACTTCCAGCACAGACTAGCCAAGTCCCTTCAGTCACCATGTCAACCATTTCCAAGCTTATCATGACCTCCGACACATTGTCCCCTACAACTTCTGTGGCGTGATAAGACTGTGGATAAGCGACACACGTTGTTTGTGGATGATACCAAATTTGTGTGTGGCTGGGCAGCAAAACCTGGAACTTGTGATTCTCGTGATTCTGCGATTTACACAAAATATATATATTCCTTATACAAAAGTATACTCAATACTGCCTTATGGGACTTTAAAATAAAAACAAAAACAATCAAAGTCCCCAGAGTAAAATTAAACCCCTCCCAAAATAATAGCAGAAGCCCCATTAATTAATCCCTAGGTTAAGTCATCACTTCTTCTGGACAAAAGCGTGGCAGTCGTCAAAGGAAAAGGTGAAAATAGTTAAAGTTATATTAATTACAATACTTATCAATGTCAGACATGTATTTGACTCAAAAGTTGAGAGAAATCAATTACAGATAAAAGAAAACAAGTATCCCATAAAGATACCACAGTTAATGTATCGACAAAATAGTTTGCTTTGTTTAGCACACCCTGTATATACAATATATGCATAAACATAATAAAATATTCAAGATTTCGTTTGTTTTATCTGCAAATTAACTTGATTTTTGATTTTTTTCAGATTGAACGAATGATTGGGCTTCTGCTTTTCGAGTTTTGTGATTTCCAAGAACATCCTCAACATGCTGACAAGAGCGAGAAGCGAAAAGGACAGAATATTTGATCTGACAATGATCAGCAGAACAAGTCCTAAAAACACACCCCCACGAATAATTTCATCCCCACCCCCACTAAGACCCAACAGACGGAGCCCTAACACAGTATCAACTCAAATTGAACCCAAATCGAATATTGTTAGTAATTCAAATAAACATGCCGAAGAGCGGATGAAATTAATCACAAAAGCATTACAAGGATGGGATGGAGAAATTTCCAAACTTTTTAAAGTCGACACATGGGTCGAATTGCTGCGGAAACTAAAACGGGGGGATGAACGACGACTAAACAATGATGTGAAGCTTAGGCTTCAATCCAGGAACATAATTGAGCAAATATCTTCCCCTAACTATGTCTATCAAATTAGTCAGGTTCTATCAAATCGACGAGGACGACAGGCTGAAGGACGATCAACGGAATTCCTTTTCCTGGCTGACGAATATTATAAAAGACCAGAAATGTGTGAATTGGAGCAGGAAGAAAATGACCCAGGAGCAATAATACCAATGCTAGGGAATATTGGTAATGATGATGAAAATACTGGAAATGAAAATCGATGTAGTATTACAAATAGGATTCAGTTGGAAATGGAAGGTGAGGAAAATTTAACTTTTTTTTGATAACGATTGTTAATTTAAAAAAATTAAAATTGTAGGTGAAAAAGAAAACGCAGCCCAGAACAAACGACAGACACGAAATTCCCTGAAAACCCAAACTCAACAACAAACACCACTTCGAATAAAATCTAGTCAAACCCTCGAGACATCACTGACAAGAGGAAGCAACTTGTCAAGCTTTAACAATAGAGTCGGCAATCAAACAGATATAATTCATCAAATAGCCCTTTCAATTGTTGAGCAAAAATCAAGCATTGTTGAAAGTTACGAAATAACAAAGACAATTCGACGATCTCCCACTTTACTGGGAATGAGTGCCGATGACGAAGTAATTGAAAATGACACCCCACCACCAACACCACTAAATGATTTGGAACCAGAAATCATAATTCCGAGGAAGAGGACAAGATTCAATTCAAATTTCGATATTGACCGATCCCCAGCATCATTAACCAGTAGCAGTATCAGGGGTCGAGTTGATTTATCCAAGAAATTGGCGGATTTGTCCACATTTGGGTCACTTGGGATGGATGATTTTCCTCGTTCTTCTCGAGATAATTCCAGTTCCACTCTTTTAGAGCCCGTAGAGCCGTATTCCTTTTATGGCTTCGAGGAAAATTCAGGTTCTACTTTAAATGGCAAAGATTTTAATCATGATGATCTTCCAGACCTGGAGCCTCCAGATACTGGCAGAGGTAGAAGATTATTTAAAAAAATGAATATGCTTTAATTTTTAAGCAATTGTTTCAATGTCGCAATGTCTTACAGATAAGGAAAATTTACCAAAGTCAGAACAAGAAATTGTGCGAGATTACCCAAAGCCACAAAATTGCCCAGAGTTAAAACCCAACATGTTTGAGGAAATTGAAGAAGCCGTGAGTTTTTTATTTTAAAAATGTAATGTTTATATTTGTATTAATTGGTATTAATTACAGTTATCAAGACCAAAGAAAGACAAGATTGTATCGGCATTTGGATTGACTCTTATGCAAGAGCAATTAGCAGTTTATAACAAGTCAGAATGGTTGGAAGATGCGGTTAGTAGTTGGACTATTTAATTTGTTCACATAATAAGTAATAATAATAATATTTTTAAAATTATTATTCCAGAACATTGATTTCTATCTCGAGATGATTAAAGATAGGAACAATCGAGCAAACAGTGGCTATTCCAAAGTTTACATTTTCCAAAGCTATTTCTACAAACTGCTGGACAAACGTGGCTATGAATCTGTTCAAGGTGCAACGGGAAAGGACAACATTTTTGAGTATGATCTTGTCCTCATTCCCATACACAGTGATCACCATTGGGTTTTGGTCGTGGTGAATTTTAACGAGAAAACTATGAAGTGCTATGATTCAATGGATCATGATAATGAAAGACATTTAAGGGTATATTCTACAATTTATTTACATTTAAAAAATCCTAATTATTTATTTATTTTTAAATAATAGGTTATTGGAAGCTACTTGAAACGAGAGTGGAGAGAAGTGAGTCGAGCAAAAATTGCGAGTCAATCAATGCGAGAAATAAAGCGACTTTCGGAACTAAATGATTTCTTGGAATTTGATGAACAAGATGATTATTATTTGGGCGACACTTGGGCCACAAGAAATTTGGGGGCTGAAGTGAGCAATACTTTTCAATATTTTTAAACAACATTGATTTAAATAATATTTTTAAATAGGAAATCCCACAACAAAAAAATGGAAGAGATTGTGGCGTGTTCTGTCTCCAGTTTGCAGAGTATTTGTCCCGAGGACATGCATTTGATTTTGAACAAAGGCATACGGCTTATTTTAGAAAACGAATGCTATATGAAACCCTCAAAAAGACATTGTTAATATCTTGAAATTTTAAATCAACTAACGAAAAAATTGGCTTCCTATCGTGAAAATGTAAAGTGTTATATAAAGGTAAAAAAAATACTTCCACTAACCAATTGTTTTACCATGTAAAAATACTTTGGTCAGTCATATACTGTGCAATTTATTTCTTCCAAATTATTAAGCCTTTAATAGACTGAGATAGCAAGTAACTGGGCCTTGAAAATTACTCAGCAATATTCAACTATAGTGATATATAATTTATAGCTTTTAACCAAAGGTATAAATTGTTCGCCGAAATCGTATTGTAAGTATTTAGATGAATGGGCAACTATAGCTTTGATTGTATGCAACGAGCAGTGATACTCCTGAAATTGTGCATTTGAATTGTTTCGATTTTATTGTTAGAACTCGATCTCGAATAAATCATCGCTTTCTTCGAATTGATTTTTAATTTAATCTTTTAATAAGGATATTCGTATTGACTAAAAGTGAAGATAAATTCTCCCCAGCTCAAGGTCATTAGATAAAGTATGGAAATACAAATAAAATTGAGGGGCAGTCCAACTTTGACCATGTCCCGTATTCTCATGTCACAAGCACTGAACACAAGGGCATTCGCCGGGCTGCTTGTTGGCAATATGAAAGCAAATCGACATGCAATTGCTGCTGGAAAAGAAATATAAAGTGGATGGAGACCCTGTCGCTTTGATAGTGCTAAAAACACAGGAGTCAGCAACGAAATTGTAGCTGCATTGGACATTGTCTAAAATTTAAAAATAAAAATAAGAAAGGAATTTAATTTTTTTTTTAAATTAATACCTCAGTCATTAATGAAACGGTAATGAGGGCAATGAACATAAAAATTGGTTTTGGTAGCTGGTCCATCTCACCGAGTAATTCTCCTACCCATAGCGACAGTCCTGATTTTTGAGAACCATCTGCGATTGCAAATCCTCCACCCACAAGAAGAATGATGCTCCACGGGAAATTATGTTGTAGATCGTTCCAAGTTAACAAAGTTTCGTATTTTTGAGGCTCATTTTCCATGGATTCTATCCATTTTAAATTCTTCAAATCCTTTGGAATAACAAACATTGCAACCAAAAATATTACAGCCACGCTGGAATCTCCGATGGAAATTGGCAAAAATGATGTAGCCCAACCAGTAAAAACTTTTGGATCTCTTGTAAACCATAGAAACACTGCTAAAATGAAGCAGACACAAACTGATCCCTCTGCAAATGATAGCGGACCAAGTTGAGATAATTGAGCTTTTAATATTTTCTTCATTTCATTTTTAGAAGCATTATCTTCTTTTGCTGTTTTTCGTAAATATACAAGGCAGAAAAATCCCCACATTACAATCAAATTAATAAATGCAATTGGCATTGCAAATGTCATCCAACTAACGAAATTCACATCTGTATACTTTCCATTTTGACCAATGTCTTGTCTAATAAACAAAAAATATAAACTTAATATATTTATGATCTATTAAGATATATAATTACTCTGAAATCAAATCCTTGTAAACAATATTGCTGGGGGCTCCAATTATAAGCGAGGTTGCTCCAATATTTGCGGAATAAGCAGTTGCCAACATGTACAAAACACGTAGTTTTTTATTTGTGCCTGGATCCTGAAATCCTTCCAATGAATCAAGCAGACCGCTAACAATTGGAATCATCATGGCTGTAACTGCAGTATTGGACACAATCCATCCACAAAGAGTAAAAGTAGTCAGCATTATCCCTGTAAGAAAAATGCTTAATGTCATGTTATGAAAGTAAGAGGTATTTTACTATGCTAACCAAAAAGCATCCTTCTCTGACTTGTCCCAATAAGTGTCATCATTTTTAGAGCAATTCTATTATTGAGACCTGATCTTTGTGTGGCTAAAGCCAAAGAAATTGCACCTATCATCATCATTATGGTTTCCTTCATGTAGTTTGTGCATACAAGAGCTAAATATTTTCAAAGTCGGTGTCCGTTTGCAGCTCAGTTTACTAGATATTGTTAAAATTTACCCGAGCTTTGTATTCCTAGAACGGGAAATAGTGGAATTGGAAGGAGTGAAGTTATAGCCAAAGGAATCGCTTCTGTCATCCAAAATACTGCCATTATGAGAATCACGTAGAGACATTTGAATTTCTGAAAAATGGGGAAAATTACATCATGTAAGGCTTGTCCAACGAATATTTTGATTTGTGGATTTCTTGCCGTCGTGTTATCTTCCACGAAAACTAATGGTAACAATGTTAATGGAAGAAATATACAAAAGTAAAATCTCCAACTTCTTTTAATGCATTCTTTCACTGATCCCATAGCTAACACTGCCTAACCAATTGTTTCAAAATATACAAGTCCAAATGTATAATGAAATGTTTTTATAGAAAGAAACAATTCAAATCATTTTAAGAGTACAGCTGCATAATAGTACTTTACTTTGTAGCATAATATGATTCCAAAGTACAGTTTCTTTAATACTGTTAGAAGGCCAGTTTATAAATATAAATTGGACGCTATGAATGAATCCTGAAAGTCTTAAGCTGTTACATAACTCTAATCCATTATATAATCCATATAATTGGAGGGTTGCTGGAAGATGACAAAGATACATATAAATGGACTAAAATAATTTTGCATCGTTTTGGTTCTATAACATTGCAAATTATACCATTACAGTCTTCAATTTTTGCAAAAACAACATATGTAATAATTTAAGTAAATATACATATCATTGATTTTTTGCTCAACAAACATTTCAATTTGCGGATGTATGCATACATACAGAATATGCATGAGTTTATTGGATTTCAATTTGTTTTGTCCAAGAAAATAATAAATAAAAAAAACAAGGGAGACAAGAGCAATTTAATTTAATCCATACATTGACAATTCAAGGTTTCCTTTGAACAAAACAATTGCTAAATATTTATTATACTTCATTCACATTTGAATCTTATCGACTATTAAAGGCTTTGTAGTTTTGATTTGATTGTTTTAATTAAAATACCTATACAATGTTAGAACTGAGGATTATCGAAATTTTTACAATTTATTCATACTATTTCGAGCACCTTTATTTCGGACCATTTCCCATTCTTTGGGATGCCCAAGAAAGAAAATTCAAGTTTTCAAAATCGACAACAATCTTTAAATTCACAACATTCATCGTGACATTTGTTATGATCCTTTTTGTGTTTTTCATCTGTCTACAATTATTTTCATTGACAAATCGAAAACCCATTCAGAGCAAGGAATTTATCAGAATGTTTGCAATGGGAGTTTTTGCTACGATTGCAATTTGCGGAGCATCAATAGTAACAAAATATTCTAAAAATGTGGTGCAAGGTTTCAATGCGTTGATTGATTTTGATGTTGATGTAAACCGTTCAAATAATTTTTCAACCTTGGAAATTTTTTTGGCATTTTTTCTCAGATTTGTTGCTATCATTAGAATTCTTGGGTTTGTAATTTGGGTCACTGCTCGAGCCGATCCAATGTATTATTGCATTCAGCTTCTATCTCACAAAAGCATAGGCCAATTTATAATTCTGCACATTTTTCGAATTCTAATAATCCTCGTGTACAGCCAAGAGATTTGTCGAATTCCTACATTTCTAGTTCTTTTCGGTCTCATTTTATTCAGCAGATTAGTTTTGTGTCTTTCCTCATTGAGAAGGAAATCGCAGTTGTTTTGCTTGAACTTTTATAAAAGCTCCAGAAAACTTCGGTGTTTAATGGAGTAAGACATAAATATTTATATGTACATATTTAACAAGTCTTCGTATAAAAAGGTGTTTTTATGCTTTTTAGATCCCATCAATTTCTCAATCTTCTAAGTACGTACAGACGCCTCTCTTTAATTTGCAAGACTCTAGGTCCTTCCCTTTCAAACACGGTGGCCCTGTTGCTTTGTGCTATTCTCGTGGCCTTTATATTCTACACATTTCTCTCCATCAAACTGCATTTCGGAACTCCGTTGCCAATTCTAATTATTAGACCCTTGTTGGCAATTGTTTTCTTAATACTTGGAAATCTTGTGCTAAAATACGGTCAATTGTGCTTTGAACTTGCGAGAGATTTAAGAAGGGAGTGGAGGGTCATGGCCCTCAGCTTGAAACTGGGGCGAAGATATACTCGGCGAGTCCTCAGGACTTTGGTCCCCATAAGACTTCAGGTTGGAGTAGGTGAAAATATCTTATTTAATATTCAGAGGTCAGCAAAAATTGATTTCTTTGCTGTGGCTA
>JAQIXN010002113.1:0-13267 GCA_034698145.1 Proisotoma minuta
AGAAGAAGACTGCAGGATTAAATAATAATAATAATAATAATAATAAAATTTACTCTTCAAAAGAAATGTTTGATGAAGCGCTGATATTTACGAGATTTATTAACTAACGAATAATAATCATATTATATTATTAATATTAATTAACACATTATTAGCAGCACCGTATATTACTTTTAATCACTCACTACCAGTAATTTGTTTCTTTTTTTCAATCACAAAATCATAATAAAGTACGATTCATTCTGGAAGATGTACGATTTAAAATTAAATAGTATAATAATACTATCATAATAATATTTTTTTCTCAAATAGCTAACTATCTCGGTGTAATTGTTGAAAAGCCGATTTTTGCCAAGAATCCGATATCCAGATAGGTTCTAAAAGGCTAAATTCATGTGCTATCTCACTATTCAATTGCTTTGTATTTTTTGAGGATGAGTATGTTTTGTAAATAGATTTGGTACTTTCGTTGGAATTAATATTTTGGAGTTTCATCGCCAACTGTTCATGGTATTTGCTATCCCAAAGAACTTCAGTGACAAGAATTCCATTTTGATACATCTCAGAAGCCGTGCAAGTCTTTCCCGTATAAATAAATGATTTCATCTGTACAAAAAAATGGTAAAGAAAAGTTTTAAATGGTTATTTAAATTTATTTTACAGTAGGCGTGGAAAGCTGTGACTCGTTAAAAATGGAAATTCCTTCTGGAGGTTGCTTCAATTGGAAATACTTTTGTAGGCTGAAGGTCGCTTTATCATTGGCGAAAACTAGATCGAATAGCCCAAGAAGGATCAATCCGAATCCATTGACCCGTCCCCCGTTAACAGATGCTACCAGCAGCTTTTTACTTTTGGATAATGTGTTCAACACATTTCTGTAAAAGAAAAAAAATAAGAACAAACAATAATGCGACAAATTCAGCAAGGGAGACAAAAAATATATCTCAAATACTTTATGGTTTCGATTCGACGTTGTATTGCGTTTTTTCGTTTGGTGAGATCCGGATGAATTAGTTCTGAAACGTCAAGTCCATCACAGAAAATCATATCACTTGAGCTTTTGAAAACTATCACACTGGTTCCTTTACGAGATTCATACTCTTCTAATTTCTTTTGCAAATCCTTCAGATCCTGTGATGAAAAAAGAGACAAGAGTGAGAAAAATATACAGAACAAGTTTTTGAATATATTTTACCTGAGTTTTGAGGACACATGAATGGTTGTGGTAGGATAAGGTAATGAAAGCCACATGTCCCCGTAGAGATGTTGCAAGGAGAGGTTGAGACGGGGGAGAAGAAGAAGAGTGAAACTTGACAGAATGTGAGACTCCATTTGTACCCTTTGAGGCGTTGCTGTTGTTGTTGTTGTTAGCACCACGAGCACTCCGAACCCCTCCAGTCCCGTTACTCATGGTTTGGGCAATTTTACTATGACCGAGCAAACTAATAGACTTTTTAATTATCTTTTTTGTCTTGTTACTAGCAGAGGATTTTGTTGAGGAGCTGGGATTGTTGTTATTATTATTACTGCTGTTAATTATCCCTGGTCTCGTATTATTAACAACTCTATTGTTCCTGGTCACAACCCTAGTCAATATCTTACTCTTATTTATCAGTTTGATGCCACTAAGCAAATTTCTAGTTCCCTCGTCGCTGAGTAATCTATCAATCTCACTCCTCTTCATACGGCGACGTCTTTTAAACTCCATGTTGCAAAAAACACCACCACTACTATAATTGCGTTAATTTCAGTTAACTAATATAACTGCCTCTACTATTTGTACTTCCCGGGATAAGCCGTCCAATGGCCTAAAATCGATATGAAGGTTAAGTTAGACTCTTGTTGGTATTTCGTACGTGAGATTCAGAACATGTAGTTATGTTGTGTTAGGATAGCAGCAGAAGATGCATCCAGCAAACAGCGAGGCAAAAAATATTGGCACCACTCGCTTCTCTTGCCTGGAAACAAGTTATGCCAAAATGCTATAGACTTCTCCAGCAAGTGGGGAACTTGGGGAAGCGAGGAGTGTCGAGGATACGTTACGTTATGTAACTCAGCAGCACACTGCAGAGTTGAGACACGGCTTCGTCTCAATTTGCTCAATTCAGAACAAAGCTTTTTGCACGGACATGTAAAGTTCCGTTGGGTTGCTTGCCGTCTAGTCTACAACAAACAACTGGTTGTTGGTGCATGGAAAAGGCAGAAAATGTAGCCCGCTAATAATGGAAGGATGATGAAGGTCACACCAATTGTTGTGTAATGTAATAAATAGTAGATATATATAGTTAGCTTTATTATTTTGGCATTTTACGATTCATGGTCCC
Source organism: Proisotoma minuta (assembly GCA_034698145.1). Lineage (NCBI taxonomy): Eukaryota > Metazoa > Arthropoda > Collembola > Entomobryomorpha > Isotomidae > Proisotoma > Proisotoma minuta. The sequence continues at coordinate 2,325 of JAQIXN010002113.1, forward strand.
CATGTAGTAATAAGGACGATAACAGTAATATTTTATAGCAGACTATGAAAGAAGTGTAACAATAGCTTTGTTTTTGTTTCAACAATTGACTAATTTATACCTGACCCTAATAATTCTCATCGACCAACTTCTGAAAAACTTGGACCTGTGAAAGTACAAACATGGAAGAACATGGATTAAATTATCATTATATTTATATGATTTCCATCTTTCTCTTTACCCTCGATGCTGCAAACAGAGTCTTCTTCATCTGCCGTATAACTTCGGAATGACCTTTGTGGGGGTTGTTGGTGGTAATGTTGCTGTTGTTGCTGCTGCTGTTGTTGACGTCTCAGAGCCTTTAATTTAACAATTTGAAAGAAAAATTAGCACAATAGAGCCACTTTCATTGAAACGATAATGCAATAATAATAATAATTAAAGAGAATCAAATTACTAAAAATGCATAAGTAAAATAATGTCTGGCATAATAAAATATGATCTTTAGAGGAACTATAATATTAAAATTATCAAATGTATGCAAAGCAGCTCTTTTTCTATGAAATTGTGCTGAACAAGAGATAGATAAGTATACAACCAGTTTAACGCGGAATGATTATAATGATTAATTTATCGCACCTTGTCTCTGCTGCCCTTTTTCTTGAAACAATGAAAGAGTGGACAATTATTCTCTGTCTCGCGTACTTCTTTATATGCGCCTAATGGTTTATTCGACTATTACCTGCAGAGAAAATCTCCTATGGGTCGGTTTTCTCCCACCTAAAATACAAACACTGATATATTAAACATTAGCTGGGGACTTGATAAAAATATTTACCACGACGCTTGGAAATGTGTGGGTTGTCTTTTCTCATTGTTTTATTTCTTAAAAGCTCCAGTTGTGTATATACACGCTTGAGTTCCAGCTAAAATTTATCAAAAAAAAGGAGACATGACTTTGCAGGTGACTGACGCTAATTCCCATTTTATTGGAACAATCTGAATTAATGTGTTTGTACCCTAATATCTTGTGGGTCCATGTCACATAAAGCAACGTCAGCAAAATCTAAGTCTCCATTGTTTATGGCAGCTTCTAACGCTTTACGACCAGCACCAAGCCCACTACTTGTCGTATCACCTCGCCTCAGTTGTCGCTTCCGTTTTTCATCCCGGATGTAATAGAACTTTGGACCCGAAAAAATTGGTTAACGTATTTCAAACAAGATAACAGCAAGTTCTTTACCTTTGGAGCAATGACAAGAAATAAAATTAGAGTAGTTGTAATTTGACATCTCACAACATGCAGTAACATTAAAAATACTTCATCTTCGTCTACCAAGACATGTCTGCTTTCTCTTAAAATGATCCCCAGTACGTTTGTTGTTATCTTTATAAAATATATGATATATGTTACATATAATATGTATATAAATTGAATATGTTTTTGGCAAAAAAAACAAAGAGAAAGCATTTTTTTGTCCTTACTTCGATAAGTAGTGCAGAGTGGTCAAAATTTTTGAATGGAGAAGGAGGTGCTCGTCTCAAATGCCATGCCATATTTAGACCCACACAAAGAAATAAAACTTCTCCTGAAAAATAACAATTTAAGGAGGACATGAAATCTCTTACGCATCACATGTGCTATACATATGTGGTTGTGTGTAAAAAAAAAAATATTTGTGACTTACCAAATTCCGTGACTCGGTGCCACCATGTGATTGGGCAATAAAGATGGTCGTAAAAATCTTCTCCCTGACTTTCCTCATCATAGTACTTATTGGTGACAGTCCAACTTGTCATGTAAAAGACCACTATAGCTATCATGGTGATGAGGTATCGAATCAAATCTCTTCCTCGAACTACCCAACGGTGAGCTTTACGTGTTCGAAATTCTACAAGCGATCTATATTCAGGATCAACAAAAGTTTATATTTTTATGTATATTGATATCATCTAGGGAATAGACATTTCCTCCTCTCAGCATTCTACATAATATACTTTCACTTTTCTGTGACTATGAAATATACTGATTTGGAGAAAGTACAATAAGGGTTCTCCTTTTTTGCATGTGCAAGCATGTTTCTTTTAAAATAAACATTTAATAATTTTCTTTATTTCTTGCCTGTAAATTTTGAGAATGATTCCTCCATAAACAAGAGCGAATCCAATTTCTCTGGCCCATGGTTCAATTAAGCAAAGCATAGCAGTATTAGTCGGAATTTCAATCTTCAATATGACAGATGTATAAAGAAGAATTGAACCGAAAAGGATGGATTCTAGCAGAAACATAAATTACTTTTATATATAAATATGCGTATGAATTACAGAACATTTCAATCTGCAATGTTTTGGTACCTGTAATAGGCCACATAGCCACGGTCATCACTTTTGACTTTCTTAGCCAATAGACCACCAAGCTATTTCAAACAATTGTTATGTTGTATGCTTTTTAATAAAAATTGGCAACACAAACATACCAAAGCAGGACGCAGATAACAATGCAAACGATTTGGATCCATTCCAAAATCTTTCTAAGAAGCCACGTTTTACTGCATTGATCTTTACATTCACAGACATAGCCGTCCACTGATGATTCATTTTCCACGCACTGTAACAAACAGTAAAACAACACTTTGTTAAGTACTTTACTTAAAAATGAAGAGCCAATATAGGTATAGTATAGTGATACAAGCCAGGGTGAAAATTGACAGCAATAAATAAGTAACTATAATATCTAAATATATACCTTAGCATTGGGAGAACATTCGTGGCCAAAAGGACTTTGGACAGGGTGCTTTCTCTGGGCACATATTCTAGGTAATATTTTAGGATATTCTGGAAATGTGATGGAAAGAAACTCATCGGGCGGCGATTGCTCCTGATCATCTTTGTTACTACTCCTGTTAGATAATAACAATAATGAGGATTTACGATTAGTTGAAAATCAGAGTTGTTTGTTTGTTCAAGAAGAGAGAGAGAGAAAGAGAGAGTAAAAGAGAGAGAACTTTGGAACACCTTTTGATGACTGCACGAAAAATGGACTGCTCGTTATTATTAGTGTTGAGCGTAATTTTATCCCAATGAATGGACTGTTGGAGAAATGGGTCATCGTGATTGTTGTTGTTGGTGGTCGTGTTTGGAGCTTGGTGGGGTGGGGGTGGGAGGAGATGGGGGTTGGCGATACAAGGAGAGGAATGTAAATTAGTTTGGCAGTGAGTTATTTCTAGTTTACTTTTGAGTATTTCACACAGTTCACATTTCCTGTCGTCGGATGCGGATGCAAATAATCGTTCAATAGTTTCTACACTACATTCCAAATCTAAACCATTCACAAGTAAAAATAGTGACAATAGCACTGTCAAGTTTCTGTACATTCTGAATTGTGTTAGTTAACCCATCCAACGGTTCAAAGATGGATGGATTTCTTTAAACTTTATTTTCATACATGCGTCAAACAGAGTCAAACTCTTTCTTGTGCCCCTTTCTCCTTTCCCTGTCTCTATATTCTAGCAGGGAAACGAATGGAAAATCGGACTCCGATCTCGTCCGTCCGTCTTTCTCTCCTCTTTGTAGCAACCAAATACCTTGAAATACCCACACAAGTAGTAAGTAAGTAAGAAGTTGAGTTTGGAAGTGGTATATGAAAGTGATGAGCACCAGCAGCCGCATCTCCATCCACTTTCTCCATCCCATACATACAAGCTTTGGAGCACTTTCTCTTCTCTTTCCCACAGATTTGGCTTTGGTGTGAGATTTTTTTAAGCTCTGGCTTAAGACTGATATTCTCACAGGTTTCTCACCACTCCCCAGAGAGAAAATCTATAAGATCCTTCACTCCTTCACATCATCATCCTCCTACAAAGTCTTTCGACAGCCCTCGGAAATGTCTGTCTGTCACGTATTGAGTTTTATTACTAAACCAATCTTCAACAATGGTAATCCAGCCTCTCAGGAAATCCCTAATCCATTCTTCTCTTTTCCTTGTGCATGGAAATGATTCAAGTGGCGATAAAACAAGAAGAACAAACGAACGAACGAGAGAGAGAGAAAGAAAGAAATAGAGTTAGTTATTACTTATATGATGAAATGAAAAGATTGTAACAAAATCTAAAAATAACTTTTTCCACTTGAGCTGAGATCAAACGCCGAATTTTGTCAAATATGTAGGTAATAATCACGAGTGGCTGGGGAATTTAATAAGTACTCTCAAAAACTTTGTTAACGCTTGCATTTTTTAATTCACAACAACAACAATACTAAGTCATCTACATTTTTTGGTAATAATCTTGTAACAGAGTTATAATAATAATACTGCTGAGAATAATAATATTAATAATAATATCTCATCATCTAATGTAATAATAATTATTTAGGCTTATAGCTTGGATATATATATATATATATATATCTGGCAACATGAGAGTTTTCCAACATTTGAATAATATTTATCAAGTTACATATAATTTAAGTAAGGGTACAAGTACAACCAGTGTATCGTTTCGTCATTTGTTCTAACGAGAAAGCCCTAAGGAAGCACCCTCAAACAAACAGCCAATCAATCAATTCCTACTATATTCTCTGATGAACAAATTTAATAAAGTTTCTTATTAGCTATAATAATGATCATTATAAATAGCACCCATCCTTCAGTTACACTCATTTCATCTCACACAAGTATTTTGCATGCACACATAACAAACAGGTCACCACAATTACGCTAATCACTAACCATTGTTTTGTTTTAGGGTTTTTTGAGCGGGTTTAAGGGATGAGTTATCTCTTTTAAGAGTAGATCGTTATGACTTCTCTTCCTCCACCTCTCACCATCAATGTTCGATCTAGGCCTTCAGTTAACACTTCCAAGAATTCCATGTAATTGGACTCTTGGCCTAATTTCCCGGATGGAGGGCTGGGGAGGTTTATTATAACCAGTTTCGCGTCATGGGACTTTGTGACGATAACTTCATTTAGCTTTACAGCTGTATGCATTCTTCTAACATTATCTTCATCTCTATATAAAATTAAAACCATATATGTACATGGTATAAGTTGAATAAGTTAGAGAGAAAGTTTTTTTACAGAATAAAAAAAAGTATAGCTTACGGTTTCATATCCAAAAGTTTTTTCATGTCATTTTTACTTGATGTCTTTTCTGGTTGCGTTTTAATTTCTTGTTCCTGCTGCTCCTCAGTTTCCGCTTCAACTTCCTCTTCCATTTCTTCAATGTCTGGAACTTCGTCTTCATCATCCTCCCCTTCTCCCTCTTCTAATTACAACATACATTATTTATCAAGAATGAAAGAAAGGAGAGAAGAAGAGAAAGTAAATTACATTACCATTATTGCCCACGTTGAATCTAACTTTGGATTTCTCTTTGGATGCTGAATCAGGAGGAGTTTCATGATGACTGTGACTGTCTACTATGGCCTGAACTAATGGCAACTTTTCCTCTACACTTGGCTCAATTAGAGTCTCAACCTTAAAGCAAACAGAATGACTGATGAGCTAAAGTGAAAGGAATCAATAGGTAAAAGTTATTTACCATTGATCTTCTTCTCTTCTTGGTTAAATTTAGTTCTTTCAACATCTGGTTTCGCTGTTCCATCAGCAATGTTCGTTCATACGTGTAGGCTGAAATGTCACTGTTCATCTATATTTTAAAAAAAAATGTTTTTACACCGACTGGTCACTATATTTTTTTTTAAGTAAAAAGTCCGAACCATTTCAACTACTTCAACTTCAGCATCTATTCGGAGTGCATAGAGAAAGCTTTTCAGATCTTTTTTCATTTGAATTGAGTTGTCTTCCATTTGAGCAACTGTGAAAATTCTCATTTTACAGCCCTTCCATGTTCTATGTTGTTTGAGAAGGAAAGGTAGGAGCATAAGCAGACCACCGTCATGTACAATCCACCTACAGACATTCAGCCAACCGTTTTAACTCGATTGTTTGCTCAAATAATAGAAGAACCTACCAAACGTCAATATTCCCAGACACTCTGTCCATAGAGTCAGGGAAAAATTGAGTTCCCTTTGGAACTAAAAGAGCCATTTTGGCTGAAGCCACAGAACGAACGGCTCGGATAAAAATGCGCTCATCTGCCTTCTGACGCCATCCACTAGGCCAACCTATCATAACAGTGTTTGGTTTCAATCCCCCCAAACCTGCTGATTGAATCCTAGAGAAAAGAAGAAAAAGAAGGAAAACGAATTAAAAATTTCATGCATCAATGGGATTTGAGAAAAATTTAAATATTTACACGCTGTTAATCCCAAGAGAAACGTCAGGACAGACGAGTACATCAACGAAACCTTTCACTCTCTCTTCTTCCATCAACTTTCTAAGAGAATTCTTTGCAGCCGCTGCTTCGCTAACATTCTTTTGATATTCTCCTTCTATTACGCTAACGCCAATTGTAAGACCTTTTCCAGCCTTGAGCTGAGATGCTAGACTAAACAATTTCCTCTGTTTTGCTGTCAAGTCTTCATTCAGTTTTACGAGAATAAGAATTTGTGGACGCCAGTTCTTAGTGTGTGGAGGACCTATGAATGTACATATACAAACAATTTCATGTTTTATTACACTAGTAGCTATTAATTTATTACTAGTACAAACCTTCCTCTAAGCGCAGTAAACTGAACCGGGCAGCCGATAAGGCCAAGCCTCGAATTCCGTCTCCCCATTCCTTCTCGGCACTATATATCAAAATTGTATTAAAAAGGTTATTTTATTTATTGTCGTTCAACTATTGACTAGCTATTAATAATAATAAAAAAAATTACCCTCTGTATTCAATGTATTTGTAGATGCATGCCGCAAGTCCCATAGCCAAAAATGCATAAAAGACGGATGTCATGAGCTAAGTAAAAAAAAACATGAAAAGAGAAAGTTATATTGTATACATATCAATTTTACCAATATAAAAAAACTGAAAAATACTCATACCATGATGCTGACACATAGGACGAGGCCGAGAAGACTTAGGGCCCAATGGTAAAAGCGGAAACGAGGTCTCCAATTGGGTGTCCTCAAAAGAGTTTGAACAGCACATGCCAAATTGACGAAGCCATAACACATGAGGAAGAACATGGAGAGAAGAGGGGCAAGCACGTCAACATTTCCCAAAAGTACCTTAATATATTATAATTTGTTTGTCAAAATGTAAAAAAACAATGAGATGAAAATTTAAAAAAAAATAATAATTACCCCACATTCGCATATTATGAGAGTGAGTATCAGGGCACGAGTTGGTTCTCCTCTCTAATTTTAGAAATTTTGGAATATAATTGGGATTAAATTTAGCAAACAAAATAATTTAATTACCGAGCTTGAAACACAAAACGGTTGAAGTACAGGAATGATCCCATCCCTTGCAATAGCCTTTTACAAAGAGAGGGCAAAAAACAGTCAAGAAAAGTTGTCTAAAGACTTTTCCATGTAAAGTAATAATAATTACCTGAAGTAATCTGGGTGCTCCGGTTAGAGACTGCATGAGAATAGGAAATACAATATGATAATTTACAACTCAAGAGCAAGAATAAATTATTTGTTAACCTGCATTCCAGCACCAAGAGCTGCACAAAATGATCCAATGAGTATGACCCATTCGTTTGGCCAAGCTATATTTGCAATCACAAGACGGCCACCGATGCTCTGCCCAAACCTAACCCAACCAAAAAGTTAGTAATGTTTTCTTCCCAAGAGAAAATTAATCTTCTTACTTGTCTCTTAACAAAAGATTGTCAACAGTACCTATGATAAAAAAGAGAAACATTTTTTTATTTACACATTGTTTTTAGATTGGCTTTAGTTTATCCAAATAAATATTTACCCCCAAACAATACCACTGAAGATAAGTATACCAAACTTGTCGTAAGTATAGCACAAATTGTGCCTCGAGGGATCGATAATTGTGCATCTTTCAGATCGCCACTACGGTTTGATCCAGCCATAATCCCGGTAACAGATGGAAAGAAAATTCCAGCAAGTATCGTGAAAGAGGTTGTAATGTCAACAATAATTTGGTTGTACAAGTTTGGAGTAGATGTTCCATTGTATGTGGTAATGGATGGTGTAAGGTCTTCTTCGTTAACACTTTTGGCGACGATTTGTCCGAGTGTTTGAAATGAAGGCCAGAGATTTTCGACAATCACTCCTGAAGATAAACCTTTTATTCCAGTGATGATTGTGGTATTGTGACGGACAAAGTACTCATCGCAAACAACCCCATCCAAATCATGAACTTTACAAAACGTGTTATAAAGTGGGGATCCGATGTCTTTGGAACAATTGCCACTTCCTTCATCTTGAAGTATGCGAGTACCCAAAACACACATTTTCAATTTGTCATTTCCATTAACATTGACAAATATTCCAATGTATACGGTTAAAATGGATCCAATAACACAAGCTAGTGCCTTTATATAATAATAATAAAAATTTGTTAAAATCTCATCTTTTCATTAGTGCAGTATTTAACTTACAATAACGGCAAATTTGTTGACAAATTTTACACCCACGTAAACAATCAATCCAAGAATCACTAGCAGGCCAGAACCAAAGACTCGGTAGTTGTTGTACATGTTTTCCGGTATGGTCGTGTCCCCAAAAATTGAGAGGGATGGAGCCATATATGTAATGAGGATCTCGACCGCCCCGACAATGTACATTGCAGCTGCGAGGGTAGTTCCGACGTAAAACAAGATTCCGACTGCACCTCCAAATTCGGGACCAAGTGACCTTGATATCATAAAGTAACTCCCCCCTGCCGGCACAACCCCATTCGTTGCGATGGCTGACATACTGATTGCTGTGAGCATTGTCTGTAAATTTCAAATTTAGTATGTCAGGGTCTTAAAAAAATAGAGAAATAGGGTCTTAGTAAATGAAAAATCTCAAGTCTCAAGTTGCCCATAAATGTTTGAAACCTTACAATAGTACAGCACATGAGGACTATACAGAAAGCACAACCAATTCCAGCAACCCCCACGACCCTGAAAAGTATTAAAAATATAAATGTCAAAAAATTAGTCAGTGGGAAATGTACAAAACAACTTACTCAACTATAATACTATATGTAGTTTGCATGCAACAAGCACATATTCACACTTACCATGTCATCCGAATGAATAAAATGACCCCAAATATGTTCTGTACACGATAAGCACATTGATTAAGCATAAGTTTAAAGCCTTTGGAGAAAGTTAAAGTATATATTTTTTTAAATTTGTACCTGAATGCATGGCAAATAGACACCAATGAATGTTCCCATTCCAGCCGATTTTTGGGCTGGTTTAGACGCTTCTCCATCGCCCCCATTTTCTTCCCCAGTGGAAGCAGCAGGAATAGTATTTGAGTAATTGGCCAATGAATGTAGAACTGAAGGGATTAAAAGGTGATGTCCCTCTTCCTACAAAGTAATAATAACAAAACAAAGCAAAATATGCGTAAGTGGAATATTGCATGTCAACGTAACTTTTACACTCTACTTTTGTGCTTACCGAATAGAGGTACAAGTTTTTGGAGAATTTGTCTCCTCCACCCGCCTCCTCGTCTTGGGGTTCACCACCAGCAGATGAAGATCCGCTAAATTGTTGTTCGGACCCTGACCCAGCAGCGACATTGTTACCTAAAGAGGAGGATGAAGGGTTTTAATATTTTATAGTATATAGTTGAATGGCGTTTGAGCGTGCAATAAATAATAAATTATTGTGAGAGAATCGTTTTGTAACCTTTTGATGGCTCTGAGATCTCTTCTCCTGCTGCTGACTGCTGGCTTTCCATGTTGAGAGTGGTCATAGCCCCTTAAAAATAGATAACATGCTTATACTACCCCATTACGACTAGTTTAAAAATTAACGAAGAAGAGAGAAGATGAGAAAGACAACTTTTGCAGAAATGAAATCAAAGGGCTCCAAGCTAGCCCTATTTAGGGCGTATTTCGTTCCAATTGATTTCTGCGCAGGTTAAATTCCCGACTGTCTGTTCGCGATCGATTTTCTCAAAATTAAATGCAATGCTTTTGCAAGTTGAGGAAATTTGGGTCTTCTTTCGTTTCTCGGGGTCTGTCGGTTGAGACTATTCATAAATGTGCTTGAGCACGTACTCATACCTTCACAGACAGGCCACGGTCCATCTATTACTCTTAATATTTCTTCCTATCACTTTCCTTCCACTCAAACCTTTCACCAATCTGAAACTCAACTACTCATCTTTATGCATATATTTCTAGAAAGACAAGACGTCTAAATTTAATTTTCTAACTCGACTATGTCTGTGTGAGATATTTTTATAGGCACGTTTCCTACAATCATGCATGAGAAGGAGAGAAAGAAAATGTTTATTTTTCCACAGATTTATCCTGGGACATATTTCAGATTTAAATGACCTCTATATACATGCATTCTCAGTTATAGCTGTAAAACATTCTGCGCAGAAATCGAAAAACTTTTTACACGAGAAATGACAGTTGAGCATATTTTATGCCAATAATGTGTAAGTGCATATAAATACATATAGTATAAATATGATGTCACGCCAAAAATCGAATGATATACTGAAAATTGGCAAAGCCAGAAAAAAAAAGTTCTTACCTTTGCCCTATAATCTATTGGGAATTGACATGTTTTGCATGAGTGAAAACTTGCTTGGAATTTACAAGTAGGAAATGTGGAAAAATATTATTGGTAAGGAACATGCATGATTTTAGGTCATTTGCAAAATACATAAATGAAACAAGCTTTAGCTTGAACCTAAGTCAATGCCATTTCATCAACTATAAATAGTCTTGTACCGTTTCATTTTTGTATTTTTACAAACCACATATGGGTAGAACATGCGATAAGTCATAACAGCACGCAAATATACAGAAATCACGTTACATATATGTACACCGTGTCAAGATTGAAACTGAATGGTCTTATTTTTTCTCGTTTCACTGCGGTATTTTTATATTTTTGACAAAA
>JAQIXN010002114.1:0-13266 GCA_034698145.1 Proisotoma minuta
TATCTCTCCACACTCTCTCCCATCTCCCTTCACTTAACTTGTGACTTGCGCAGTAGAATGTTACGAACAGAAAAAGTCTCAGACAGACGGGGCATTTTATAAAGGAGATGCCTTAAAAGCTAGCTTATTTCGATTCCAATTTTAAAAAAATAGTTATTTATGCTTAAATATCTATATAATTTCAACGATTGCAGAGTTGGATGACGGTGCTTATAATCCCCTGTGGACAATGCGGGGAAATTCTCAGTCTTTTCATTTCTGGCGGGAAAATCGGCGGGCGCAATCGACGCCACTCAACGCGTTCCTCACTTATATTTCACTTCCCGCTTCTGCAATCATGAAAGGTAGGGCCTACAATTATTTAAAAAATCACCGTAACGTTATATATTTCATTTTGGCAGATATACTGGAGAATCGGGACGAGCCGGTTTTGACATTTTAATCTCATAATCATGCATTCTCATTTTTTAAATCTTGTTGTGAAATAAATAATATAAACTATTCACTTCTATCTATTATATGAGTTTATTATTCGTTGTATTTGTAGCATTTGAATCACATTGTTGCTTAGTTGGTAGGTTCTGGGTGTTTGAGGAAGAGGAGGATGAAGACGGTGTAGACCACAAAAGCGAGGGACATTGAGGCCAGACCAAACATGAAAAGGTTAAGTTCTGGTTGCTTGTATCGATTTTTCTGAAGCCACTCCAATACTTTGCTGTCCTCAAACTCTCCACGATAAATGGAAGGAAACTTTCTTCTAAAATATACAAGGGCTGGGATTTTCGACACTCCCCATTTTTTGGCATATTTCGTGTCATCAATGCGGACAAAAATTATATCGAGGTTGTCAACTTCGCTGTCAGTTCGTTCGAGTTCTTCAAGGATTTGAGGACAAGAGGGACATTCAGACTCTTCTTCATCTATATATTTTTGTTGAAAATAACATTCATAAATATTTACTTTAAACTATTATTTCCTATTAAAACTTACAGAAATACACAGCCACGAAATCATTATCGTCCAACAGTTTCTCCAACATTCGTCGATTTACTTGTTCAATTTCGTCTTTGAGTTCGAAAGCCTCGTTGCTCGTCAGCCATCCCAAAATGGCAGCCGAGTCCATGAGATCTCCTTCGTAGCTTAAAGCGGTGCCACGACGGAAATAAATCATTGCGGGTGTGTTCATGATCCCAAATTCCGCGGCAGTGTTTCCGTCGACAACCTTGACCATGTCAATTCCATATGCTGTACACAAAATCATGGCAATCTGTTAAATTTGAATGCATCTTCATGAGATATAAATATGGCCAACGAACCATCACTTTCATCATCAATCTCTTCTAGTCCGAGTAGAATGTTGTCGCATTCTTCTTCGCACTCATCTTCATCGTAGAAGAATACGGCAAGGAAGGGAGAAGAGTCGACAAGTTTCTCCAACATTTTAGAGTTTACGGCTTCAATTTCGTCAGCCAGTTCTCGGTTCTCGTCATCTGTCAGCCAGTCAAGGACTGGATAAAAAAGTATAAACATTCTGGGCAAAAATATACAAAAGTTTATAATACCCGATTCCTCATTTTTCAAGTCGCCTTCAAAGAGTAATGGATTTCCATTGCGAAAGTAGAGGAGGGCTGGAAATGTTGTGATTCCATATCGTTTTGCCAATTGGGGGTCTGCTATTTTAACCATGTGGATTCCAAAGGTGTCACACTCGTCATCTTATTAAAAAATATTTAAAATATTTGTTTATTTGGTTTGCAATGTAATGCCTATACATTGGTCTATAAGTAGGTAAACAAACGGAATTGCAAGGAAATAGTTACCTATCTTCTCAAGCTCCATTAAAATTGTGTCACAGGCACGACAGGGTTGTTTATCTGGGTTAATTTTAAAATTAATTAGTTTTATTTTCAAATTCCAAAATAACTTACAAAAGAAAACTGCCAAATAGTGCGTTTCGACCAAAGCTTGTTCCAACATTCCTCTCGTTATCAGTTCAATTCTGGATTCAGTTTTATGCTCCACGATCCAATGCAGCACATCTAACGATTGAAAAATATTTTCCAAAAAAAAAAAACACTTTGTAAAAAATCCAAAGTTTTCCAATTCATACCTTCTTCGGCAGTCAACTCTCCTTCATAAACGGAAGCCACTGCATTTTCAAAGTAAACCAATGCAGGAAATTCGTTGACCCCCAAATCAGCTGCAAATGCAAGATCAGCGGTTCGGAAAAACGTGACCCCATGACGAGCGACTTCGTCGTCCACATTTTCCAACTTTTCCAAGATTTCTCTACACATGGCGCAGCCTGCAAGTCGCTCAGATTCACTTTCCGCTGATTCTTCGGGGCCGTCTTTGGCCTCTTTTTTGCTCTTTTTCTTCTTCTTCTCAGGCTCACATGCAGTACACATTGTCTTGTTGAAAAAGTATACAACGAGAGAGGATCCTTCCTCCTCAATCATTTTCCCGATGGCAGTTCCATCCACCTCCTCAATTGCGGTTCCAGTGGGGTCTTTCCGCATTGTCAGCCACTCGAGGATTTTATGAGGAGACCGCAAGTCCCCTGCAAAAATAATTGGCTCTTCACTTCCCAGACGAAAGTAGAGCATTGCGGGCAGAGCGTGGACTCCGAAACTTTTCCCTAGCTCCCAATCGTCAATTCGAACAAATGCAATCCCGTTTTCTGAAAAATTTATGTTTTTAAAAGAAAACTTAAACTTAAAGATAGTGCAACTTTATATGGTACCATCAGCTTCATCATCTATCTCTTCAAGGGCCGAGACGACACGTTCACATTGTTTGCAATCAGTTTCTGAAACTACAGACATAAACATTATGTAAATGATCATATACGCCTATTTAACTAAAAAAAATTCCCGTTTACAAAAAAGGACAGCGAGATGATCTGTATTTTCTCTCATCCGATCCAACATTTTTCGATTGACGACTTCGATTTGATCTCTAAGAATCATGTTTTCTGGGGCTGTCAACCAGTCCAACACTGAAATTGTAAAGAATCATTATAGCAATCAAAAATGAACAAATCGATCCTAACAATAAGTATCTCACTTTCTTCCTCGTCATCCAAGTCCTCTTCGTATTTGATGTGACGTCCACGTCGGAAAAGGACGAGTCCTGGGAGTTCCTTTATCCCAAAACGTTTCCCCATCAAATGATCATTCATTTTTGCAATTGGAATTCCAAAAGTGGCCGCATCTTCTGCAATTAAACTCGCCCTTCTCAACGTCCGCGTTGATTCTTCATGAGTCAAATTGGCATCTATACAGACAACAGATATATTTAGTTAATTCATAAATGAATGCAAATATTTAATGATTTGTTTTTATGCTTTATGGATGCGCACAAAATACAACAGCGAGATAATCCGAGTCTGCAATTAAATCGTCTAAATCGTTCCTTGTTAGTTCTGGAAGGGCTTCAAACTTTCTTTGGTAAACGAGCCAGTAGAGAACTTCGCTTTCTTCTGTCAGAGAGGCTGAAAATTTGGAATTTCATTTTAAATATTGGTCTCATTTGATGGATGGGAGTGGTGGTCATGTCATGCCAAAAAGTGCAGAGTAAAGTAAAGTATCATTCAAGTATAATTTATTGAGCAGAATGTCGTTGGTTGATGGTACATTTAATTTGTGAAGTCTCCAGTATGGAAAAAATATTTTTATAATAATAATAATAATTAATTGTCATTTAAAAGGTTATTTAAAGAAACGGAAAATTTGGCCGATGACTGTGGCTATCACTCCTTCGGATGATTTTCGTTTGCACTCTTCCGACCTTCCTCTTCCTCCACACGCCCTAAAATTTACATTCCTTTTCAAAAATCATACATTAACGACATTGCAAATTAGTGCTATTTGGCTAGATTCTACTTTACTACTAAACTATTTGAGGATCTGAGGTGGACTGCTAGGAGGACAATTTTAGCTAAAGCTAATTATATCATCTAACCTGACAATTTCCCTGTGGACAAGATTTTCCTCCTAACGTTTTCCCTTCTTGCCCTTTCTGCAGGGTCTTCGTCATCATCTTCATCGTCGTCCTCCCCTTCATCATCATCATCTTGCCCCTCGTCGTCATCCTCATTTTCGTCTTCATCATCTTGATCATTTTTATCCCCTAGCAGTCCATCCTCCAAATTATATTCAACTTTACCACAAAAATCAATTTCTGCAGGGCAACAACGGTATTGGCGAAGAATTTGAGGTTTTGTCCGTTTGAAGCTGTACCCGTCGTTGTCTTCGTCATCATCATCCTCGTGATCGTCTTTATCATCATCGTCCTCGTCACTGTCGTCGTCATCGTCTTCTGAAGCTAGTGTCATTGTTATGCATTTGTCTACATAAGAAAAGGTTACATATATAAATACAAACCAACAAATACTTTATTGATTTTTTAAAAGAAACCTTTTTCGTCATCGTCATCATCATCGTCGTCGTCGCAGTTGCCATCAGCCGCACAGGAAATCAAATAAATCCTCTTCATCCATCGAAAAACGTCGTCAAGTTCTTCCAAATCCCCTTGATAAGCCAATAACCACTTTTACTAAACTAAACAGAGCTAAGTTCTATAAATAGTTTATGCATGGACATGAAAGTAATTGACGCGTGACACGACATGACATGACCACCCACTCGCAGTTTATGTGTGTAAATTTGTAAAATATATTTGTAGAAATAATAATAGTTGACCAACCTCTGTAAATTGAGGGGAGTCCTCCCTGATAATAGACGAGTTTGGGAAAGTCTGACAGTCTCAGCTCTTCCTCAGCCACCGAAGTGTCCGTCGTCTTCACAAAATGGATCCCTGCGTCTCCAGCCTCATCATCTATTGTCTCTAGTTCCTTTAAAATAGTGTCGCAAGTTGAGCCGCAATCTTCGTCATCTGAAAAATAATATAAAATGCATTTGTGCCCAAGTTAGAGTTATCTAGCAAACTATTTTTAAAAACTTACAAAATAGAACTGCGACGTGATCCAATTCGTCCAAGAGCATTCGAAGGGTCCGGTGGTCAACTTCCTCGATTTGATTTGTGTCTGATTCTTTGAGTCTAAAGACCCAATCGAGGACGGCCTCTTCTTTGGACAAATCTCCTGGGTAAATCATCGGAAACTTCTGTCTAAAGTAGACGAGAGTGGGCAGCGGGTCAAGGTCATACTCCCGCAACATCGCCTCGTCAGAAATCTTTACAAAGGCAACAGCCGCAGCGTCCGCTTCATCATCTGACCAAAAATTCATGATAGTTATTATAGGCAAAACTTTCTTTTTTTCTGTGTTTTTGTTTACCAATATTTTCGAGCTCTTGCAAAATCCTTGAAGATTTTTTATCCCCTTGTCTGTAGAAGAAAACTACGACATGTTCTGTGTTATGAAGCAGTCGCTGCAGCATTTTCAAATTCACTTCTTCAATTTGATCAGGAAGTTCCAGGTTTTCTTCGTCAACTAGCCACGTGAGAACTGAAAAACAAATACAAAATTTGACAATAAACTCGAATAATTGATGAGTTAAATTATATACCATCATCCGAGTCCTGAAGGTCCCCTTTGAACACAAGGGGATCTCCGTTTCGGAATAAAACAAGAGCAGGAAAACTTTTGAGACCGAGACTTTTTGAGGCAAATGCTGTTTCCTCAGTTGTGACCATTGTGATCCCGGCTTCGTCAGCGTCATCGTCCAGTCCCTCAAGTTCCTCTAAAATTTGGGCACATTGGTCATCTTTGCTGTCACAATCACCGCTGAAATATGCGGCCACATATTGATTGGTTCCAATTAATTTTTGCAGCATCTCATCAGTAACTTCCTCAATTGTATCGGAATGTTTTTGTTCGAGAAGCCACTCCAAAACTTTTTCTTCGTTTCCTATAAAATAATAATAATTACATAATATTTCAAAGAAATATCAAAAATTTTCAAACAAACCTAAATCTCCTTCATAAACTGAAGGAATCTTGTTTTCAAAATATACCAGAACTGGAAGCTCTTCAAATCCATATTCTTTGGCCTCATTATCGTCATCAATTTTGACAAATACGATTGAATGAGTGTCGAGTTCATCATCAATGTTTTCCAGCTCCAACAAAATTTTCATGTCCGCTTTGTCATCCTTGTCATCTGGTTGCAGTCATGAATATGTACATATCAAGATCTGCATGCAGAAAATGGAATTTCACTTACAAAACAATGCAACGACGTATGGATGTCGTTCAATCAACTGATCCAACATTTCGTCAGTGACCTCCTCGATTTCGTCGGATTTGAGCTGGTGAAGGAGCCAAGCGAGTGTTGCGTCTTCGTCACTCAAGTCCCCTGCGGCAATTAAAACGACACAAAGACATTTTAACTTTTACTATTTATGTGTAACATCCAAAATACCTTCATAAAGATGCGGAATCCGATTTTCAAAGTAGACAAGAGAAGGGACTGGAATTCCGAGTTCTCGGACTTTTGTCTCGTCACTTATTTTGACGAAAATGATTCCCTAATACAAATAGCATCGAGAGAAAATGTGATGATGTTTTAAAATAAATAATTGGTGATATCGTCAAATTACTGTCGTACTTCTTTGTCACAACGACTATCAATGTTTTCCAGCTCTTCAATAATTTTTTGGGAGCGTCTTGTGTCCTTTTCATCTGAAAATAGAAATATGGGGGTGGGGGAAAGTGAAGGGCTGCGTTGAAAATTTCCAAAAGAAAAGGATGCAACAAAACATTCAATTCTGAAGTGGTGGAAGGTCAGATGGATGGATGGATGGATGGACGGGGTCATATATTTGGTCATGAATGGTCAATGTTAATGTTCTGCTGACTGAATGACGAACTTACTGTTGGGTGTTTTAGTAAAGTTATATAGACATGCAAAAATTCATCAATTAGTGATTAGCGCATTGGAAGAAATGATAAAAATTGAGTTGTCGTAATTTTGTCCAAAATATCAATTTACCCCAGAGGGAATTTGAGATAATCTCATAATGCCCTTGGGACAAATTGATACAATTGATTTCCGCTTTATAAGTGGGTGGAGCATTGTTGGTAGGAATTGAGTATATATTTAGGTAAATGTAAGAACAAAATAAAAATGTAGAAAATGTGCAAAACGGGAGTTGCATTGTTTGAAGCATTTATAATTGTTGTAAATACAATGGGCACGTGCACTAGTCTCAATTTAAAAGGGTCACAGCCAACAAATTAATGTAATTAACTTACAGAAGAGAACTGCAACGTCGTCGTGCTCCGCTTTTCATTCGTGAGAGAAGATAGAACATAAAATAATTAATACGGTTAGCAGACTTATTTTTTAAACAAATCCAACATGAAATAATAAATAACTGAAATGAGTGGGGGAGGGGCTGGGGGAGAATTCTACTGCCATCGCTTCTTGAAGGAACTTACAGAAAATGACGGCAAGTTGCTGATTGTTGTTGATCAGCATGTTCAACATCTCATTCGTAACTTCCTCAATTTCGTCAGATTCAACTTGCTCAATCAGCCATTCCAAAACTATACAGCAAAGCAATCAAATAATAAGTGCACAATTTGTCGGAAATTATCTATTTACATATACCTTTTTCTTCCTTTGTAAGATCTCCCTGATAAATTGAGGGGATGCTATTTTCAAAGTAGACAAGTCTGAAATGGTCAACATCTTAGTAAAACAGCACAAAATTCTGACATGAATTTTCCATACTTGGGCGTCTCATCAATTCCATATTCTGCAGCTTCCTTCATATCATCAATTTTTACAAATGCAACTCCTCGCTGGTCACAATGGATTAGTTAGTTTTTAACCTTTTAAAGCATTAATAATTAAAAATAGCATTCCAAAAACCTGGTCTAATTCGTCGTCAATATTCTCAAGCTCTGCCAATACAGCCGACGATTCCTTCCCATCGTCATCATCTTTAGAGATCAATAATTTAATTATAAAATCACAAATAAAGTACGAAGGAGTTTAAATCCTTACAAAAGAGTACAGCCAAATTTTTGCTTTCTTTGATAAGTCTAGCCAACATTTCCCCCGTGACATCCTCAATTTCATCCGCTTCCTTTTGATGGAGGAGCCAACTGAGAACAGCATCCTCGTCTCTCAAATCTCCGTCGTAAACATTTGGAATTTTCTGTTCAAAATAGACAAGAGATGGCAAATTTTCAACGCCGAAATCCTTGCCCGCCTTCTTATCGTCCGTTTTAACAAACTCGATCCCTTGCCTCGATGCGTCGTCATCAATATTTTCGAGGTCCCGAAGTGCAGCTTCAGACAGAGGACTAGCGTCGTAGAATAACACTGCCAAATGGTCAATGGAGTCCACGAGTGTCCAAAGGGCTTTGGCACTCACGCTTTCAATTTCGTCATTGTCATCGTCCCCACTACTTTTGTTTGAGATCAGCCATTCAAGTACCTTTGGCACAAATTGTGTAAACATACTAAACATATATTTAATTGTTTTTTTGCAAGTTCTTACGTCTTCCTCGTTTGTGAGGTCTCCATCATATACGATTGGGATTTGATTCCGATAGTAAACGAGGGCAGGCAGAGTGTCCAAATTGTACTCGTCCGCCAATTCGTCATCTTGGATTTTGACGAAACCAATCCCTAGCTTTATTTATAATTTTTTAAATTTATTTTTATGATTTATTTATTTATTATGATTTATCATGAATTTATATGTGTATTACTTCATCTGCCTCGTCGTCCACATTCTGAAATTAAAATACACGTCAGGGTCAAGGTCAATGTAAGTTCAAGACGTTAACGTAAAGATACCTCCAATTCTCTCAAAACTTTATCACATTTTCTGCATTCTGGGGTATCTGCAAATATTATATAGCAAATGTTTGGAACAATTACTTAGTACATTTCAGGTTAGTTCAAATAATAAGTTGTAGTGTGTTACCACCAGTCGACGTGTTTTTTGACTGTTGAAAATAAACTATTCTATGATAATGTCATAAATTAAATGTGGGCCAACGCAACGTTTCGGTTTTGAAGCGGCGTTTAACTTTTGCTAAGTTAGGCTGGGTTTAATATAATTGTTGTTTAATTTAATGAACAAAAAATCAGGTAAAAGAGATCTATTCTAAAAAAAAAAGAAAAAAAGATGCCAATTGTTTCTTAGAGTTGAGCTTACTTTTAGCCCGACATGTCTCCGAGGATCTGCCTTCAATACAAAATTTACATTAACCCTTTCGTATTTATATGACTCCCTTTTGCTTTTTGTTTGTGTTTGTGAGCATTTGGAATTCTAAAATCCTATTAAATTGTGACATCAAAAGGTGAGAAAAGTTGATCTTACAGAAAAGGACGGCCACGTAACTTCCTTCTTCTTTTACAATCTTTTCTAGAATTTTTGCATTAACTTCTTCAATTCTGTCAGGATTGTCCATTGAGTCAAGGGATGTCAAAAATTCCAGAACCGAGTCCTAGTTTTTATCAGAAAAGAATTCCAAATATATTTTAATCATGAGCATTTTTACGTAACCTCATTTTCCAAGTCGCCTTGAAAGGGAACGGGCTCTTTATTCCTAAAGTAAATGAGACTAGGAAATGATTCAATTCCATAATTTTTTGCTGTCCTCTTGTCATTTATCTTGACAAAGTCAACTCCAAAGCGTTGAGTATCGTCATCAATCTTTTCCAATTCTGCCAAAGCGCTGGAACAAGATGGACAATTCTTTGTGTCTGCAATTCGCAAATAAATATAGTTTCTTAAATTGCCCCAAAAATGTCCCCACTCCCCCTGTCTTAGGGGGTGGAGGTATAACTTTAAAATTCGAGTTCAAAGTTCTACAAAAGTTGACCTTTCCAAGGATCAAAGTAGAATTTGAATATATTCAGACGTTTCAGAGAAATTAACGAGACAAGTTTCGAACTTGAACTTACACCAAAAGACAGCAACATAGTCCTTTTCTTCCAGCAGTTTGGTCAATTGTCTTGGATTGACATCTTGGATGACGGAGGTGTCCTTTGCTGTGGCCAAGGACAGTGTCGCAAGTGCGACTGCTGCCACCCAAATTGGTGGGAGCGGTAACTTCATCCTGGAGTCAGCAGAAGACGAAAGAAAGAGTTGGCCGTGAGTTGACCTACAAACTACTGAACTCTTTCTTTTCTCTGGGATTCAAAAAACGTCACCCAGTTGGCTAAAAATAAGCTTTGCAACTTGTACTTTAACTTATCCCAAAAAAATCATCTCTCTGCTCATTCTCTTCTTTCTTCCTTCTCTTATTTAGAATGGCAAAACATCAAAAGTATGTCATTATGTCATTCTTTTAAATTTTAAATCTGTTATACTGGCTTTCAAATGGGAGAGAGGAAATTTATGGGGAAACGATCAAGGTCAAGGTTTAATGAACCAAAGTTAATTGGGAACTCTAATTAATTACAATTAAATAAAGTGGCTTGTCTAAACACAAACAGCTAAAACCCGAGAAAACACTTTTTTTTGCAATATTTATTGAGCATTGATAAAACATTTGTACAACATTACGGAGTATGTACATTCGAAAAATTTTAAAATTTCGGTTTATAAAATTCATAAAATTCGCTCTAAAATGACAAAATAACTGCACCAATCAATATAACCCCTTTTCTTTACTTTTTAAGCCAGTATACATTAGGGAGAGAAAATTCCGGAGGGAACATTCCAGAAGAAAGCTCGAGCTCGGCTGGCTTTGGTCTTTTCGATGGGATCCATGATTTGGGATCAGTAAGAAGGCACGGGAATTCCACAAACCGATTTTTGAGAGGATTATGAGCAAAGGCCGAATTGCATTTGGCTTCCAATTCCAAAGTTTTTCTTGGTCTCGGTTTGAGCCATTTTGACAAATCGGAAGTGTCTTCAACGCAAGCGATACTGGAAGCCTCGGATTCACAAAAAGAAAATTCTCTTTCAGTAACGTCAGAGCCCTGGACATTAATTAAAAAAAACAAAAAAAAACAAGCAATTTATTATTACTTGTTAGTTGTAGTTAAATTATGCAACATTACTGATTACTGATTCATTACCTTTCGTTTTGTTGGTGGGTCAACGACCACAATGTCAAATCCATCCTCTTCCATTTCATCGTCAACTACCAACAGCCAGCCTTTAATGCCCTGTTCATCTCGAGAATGAGTTGGAACATTGTCCTAAAATAGTAATTTAATGTTTAAAAATATAATGCATTTAGACCATGTTTTGTACCTCAAATGGAAATTCTGATTCCTTTAAAATAGATTTGTGGCTCATTAGATCAACTCCATTTTCCGCATATTCCACAAATCTACAAGCAATTAATAATGTTTAAAAACTTAGTTATTGAATTTAGAGTAGATACCTCTGGGGAAGGGACGTGGAAGTTGAAGTCCCCACATCCAAAAGTCCATTGAGTCCTTTAGCGGATACAGAGCCAAAAGTACGAAGCGTTCCCTCCAACTCTAATTGTTGTCCCCTGTTGACCTTGACCTCCAAAGGAGAGGGGTCCGTTCCAACGACGAGCTGTGACTCGGAGGGAATGGACAGATTTTCAAGCTGCGAATGGTCAAAAGTGTCAAGATTGGACAATGTGCTTTGAAGACTTCCGAGTGCGATGCAGGTCGCTTGAATATCTTCCTGCAATTTTAATAATTTTAAATAAAATATATATACTATAGTTTACACCATTAATTATTGTCAATATTACCTGAAGGGAGCTGATTTGTTTGTGACAAATGATATCAATTTGTCTCGTAAGCTCAAGTTTCCGGTTTCCAATCAGTTTTTGAACGTTGTCCACGGCCTCGTTTACTTCTCCTTTGGCCTACAATTTGATAATTTAAGAAACTACTAAATTGTTTAACTAATTATTGTTAGGCCACCTTAATGGAACTTTCTTCGACTGCTTTAATGGCCCCACGTAACCGATTCAACGTTTGTTGGGTCCGTTGGATTTTCTTCCGCAGATCGGCCTCCACATTTTGCTTCAGAATTTGGCGTTTGTTGACCATTTTTCTCAACCGCTTCTTGGCGCAACTGTAAAATACAAAAATTTAATAAGTTGGCAATCAAATCCAATAAATGTTACAAAATGTAGGTCAAGTGCATTGTGAATGAAAAGAGAAAGCGATAAAGAGTTGTATAGGGAACGAGAAAATTTTAATTGTTTCTGCAACAGACACAAATGGAATTAAAGGTAAACCACACCCACAACACCCCAATACTCAAATATTCTACACTACTCAAATATTTTACTGAAAAAACAAAAAAAAATCATACAAGTATAGAACTGTATTAAAATGTTTCAAACATGATCTTGGAGCACAATTTACAATACTACAATGGCATGTGTTAGTGTTAATTAGAAGGAGCAATAATTAATTAATTAAAGTTAACTAGTTTACCTTTAAATGTTGGGGTTGTTTTTGTCGGGTGCTCTCTCTTGAAGCCAGGAGCAGAAAGAGTGAGTTTTGGAGAATTTGAGATTGTGTATGCGAACGATGTTATGCAACTTGAACCTATTTCATAGCAAGTAACGTTAATTACAATTACGACTCGTGGTTAAAGATAGCTGGGAATTTAATTTATATGGGACAAATACTTTGCCATGTTAAAAAGAGAGGGACCATCCAACGTGATGTCATTCTTCCCAAACATTGGAATGGGCGTAATAAAGGCGTCAGACCTTTGACCCTACCCTCAATTAGTCCAAGAAGACGAGCTTTAAAATTATTATAATTGGAGAAAAATCATTTTTGTGATTTCTGGAACTATTTTGGTAGATGCAGACGGTGACCGTGTGAAGGTCATTTAATAAAGTCTTGCAAAAGACCAACTCTCTAATGTCTAAGATGGTTTTAGACACTTTTTCTATACCTTGTACAATTTTTATGAAATTTCGGACTAGATTGAGTAGTTCTTGCAAAACATAAGCAAACGAATGTTAGACATTACCCTTGAAAAAGGTCACAACAGGTCAGAAAAAATATTCTAAAATAAAATAGGTGCACATCATATCTCCTTCCTTAAGGTCACTTAATTGTTACCGTTTGAAGATAATTTTAAAACATATAAGAGTTGAAGATAATCCGAAATTTCGGACAGACGGACATAATTTTCATGTTTGTTGATGGATGTGGCTGAGTGGTTATAAGTGGTGTAAATCACTTAAATCAAGTGTGTATAAGAGGTGAAGGTGAAGCGGTGGCTGGAGGTTCCCTGTCTACAGTGTCTACGTGACTTGATCCGGGACAATGATGGCTGCGGCTGGATCATTAAACTAAAGTAAAAGTACCTCACAAATG